>CAIGRB010096409.1:11315-41045 GCA_903798255.1 Fraxinus quadrangulata | reverse complement strand
TTTAGTTCATTAAATATAATTTTTAATTAAATAATTTAAAATAAAATTTGTTGTAAACCATTGGAAATGGTCTAACTATTGTTATCTCGTAGAATTGTAGCAATTTCATATGACAATTGTTCATGTAGACATAAATAATTGTCAAATGAGATCGTTTTGACAATTGACGAGGTTTTAGTAACATACAATTATGGCTCATATGAGTAGTATTCCTTCTATAATATAGATTTGTGATCACAAGTTTTGTGGTCCTTCGACCATGTTATTGGAAAGATAATAACTATCTTTTCTTCGTCAAATCAAGTAAACAATTCACAGCCTCCATATTGATATAAAAAAGTACAATCGTTTAAATTATTATAATTGTAGGAATATAATCAAGATTGTAAAAAATATACATGAAATTATGAAATTTTTGAATTAATTAAATTCTTAAACATATGATTTAAATTTTTTAAATATCAATTGGTTTTTTATCGCGATAAAAAAGAGAATACTTAGTTTAAATTATCATAATTTTGAGAAAATATCATAAATATAAAACAAAATTATAAACGAAATTTTGAAAACTTTGAATTATTAAATTCCTAAACAGACGATTTAAGAAAATTTAATAATTACTTATTTTTTAAAAAAGAAAAGTTAAATATTCCACCGATAACCTATTTTTTTATATTATTTATTACTTAATTGATTGAGATCCATCTGAAAGAAATAAAATAAAATAAGAATGAAAAAGGAAAAAGAAAAAATAAAAAATAAAAAAAATCTGCTAAAGCCCAATAAAAAGTCATGCATATAAGGGGAGCAAGCGGCTAGGGTTTTCTTCCAAAGTATCAGCTAAAAACTGGGGAAGAGGTAAAAAGGGAACATATTCATCACCCATTGGCACCAATTCATCTTGTGTAGCAGTGGTATCTACTCAACTTCTTCATCAACAAAGTTGGAAGGTAGTATCCGATTTTTGTTGGTGTAAAACGGGCTTTTTATGCTGAAATGATTTAATTTCAACTCAACTCCTTATAATTTATTTATATTTTCAAAATTGTTGTTTCTTAATGGTAATCTTCCTCTAGCAACAGTGATTTTTTCGAAAACCTTTGTCTTGATATTTTGATGCGCTTGTTTATGGTGATCTCCTTGACTTAAAAAAACTGGCCGCCCCCCACAAGACCCCAGGTGGCTCATCCCCTGAATTGATGCTCAAAATAAGCATTCTTATTTGTAAAGTTATATGAGTATACTCGGAAAGATTTTTGTTTCTTTGATTCAATTAGATTAAGGGAATAGCGTTGAACTTTTAATAATTTTGTGATAAACATGTAAGAGAAATAACTAAGTGCAGCTGTGCTTTACTTTCTGGAAAATAGGTAATGGCTCCAAAGCAGCCACACACTGGTCTGTTTGTTGGTTTGAACAAAGGCCATGTTGTGACCCCAAGGGAACTGGCTCCCCGCCCCTCTGCTAGAAAAGGCGTGAGTTTCTCTATGCCCTTTGGCTACTTTATTATAATTTTTCTGTTTTCCGGATAGTTCTGCCCAAGGAGGCTCCTATTGGTTTTGATTATGCATTGTCATTCCAGGTTCACGGATTTTGGTCATTTTATAGTATTTTGTTTAGCAGATCAAGCTTTGGATAATATATATCTAAGATTTTTGCTAGCCTGTTTCTTCCAATTTACTATATAACTCAACAAGAATGATGAATTGATATGTTGTCTGCATACTGAATTTAAGCTGCAAGATGGTTCCTTGAATAGTTGTTTCTTGATTTGTTTATTATTATGTGCAGTACAGCACTCTTAGCAACCATTTATGAAGCATGTTTGAGAAATTCAAGCTAGTAGATTAGTATTTAGGTTTGTAAGCGTATGCTAACATTCACAAATAACAAATAATCTAAACAAATTTAAGAGGATAAAATAATTCGTTTAAAAGCTGGTAGTTAGATGCAAATTCTTACCTCGCTTGTACACAATTTGAGATTCTAATTCTTGTTGCTTGATCCATTAATTTATTTAGAAAACGAGCAAGAGAGTGCATTTTGCAAGGAGCCTTATCAGGGAAGTTGCTGGATTTGCACCATATGAGAAAAGGATTACTGAGCTTTTGAAAGTTGGAAAGGACAAACGTGCTTTGAAGGTCGCTAAAAGAAAGTTGGGCACTCACAAGAGGGCAAAAAAGAAGAGAGAGGAAATGTCTAGTGTCCTCCGCAAGATGAGGTAATTTTCATGAATGATATTATTGTTCTTTCCATGTCTGACAATACCAGGAATTTGTCATGGTTTTAATATAATTGATTCTTTCATCCTGTTTGGGAAATTATGCAGGGCTGCTGGAGGTGGTGAAAAGAAGAAGTGAAGCCTTTTTTCTTAGGCTTTCAGTTTTGGAAGTTTCTTGAATCTGAGTGTTTGATTAGTTAATGCATTTTCATTTAGCTTTCAGTACATTTTGTTGGTTTGTAGACATCATTAAATCAAGGAACTTTTTTTCTTCGTGTTGGCATTACCTTTAAAATCTATTATGTAACCCATCTCGTGACTAAAAGCTTGTTGGTCTTCTGCTAACTGCTTTTGTTCTAAACAAGCTTGTGGCCTCTAGACTTGAATTGTAAGACTCTGATGTGAAACTTCCAGCTTGGGATATTGTGAATCTCTTGATTTGGATACACTAGA
The DNA here is from genome assembly GCA_903798255.1 of Fraxinus quadrangulata. Lineage (NCBI taxonomy): Eukaryota > Viridiplantae > Streptophyta > Magnoliopsida > Lamiales > Oleaceae > Fraxinus > Fraxinus quadrangulata. Next base: position 38,371 of record CAIGRB010096409.1, on the reverse strand, counting down.
GTTCGAGAGTTCACGATCAAAGGAAATTGAGTTAGTTTGAAGCAATATTTTCTGTTGTCCGCTATCTAGCTGTGAATTCTCGAGGTGTTTGATTCTGTTTAGATATCCGATCGGGTAATTGGTTCCTCCAAATTCTACAAGATTGGGGCTGCTAATGTTAGTTATTTGCAGCTTGTGCCCTTTTGAGCTTAGTAGAACTGATGTTGTAGCTGTTGTTTAGAGGCGACAGTCATATTGAAATGAGGCATCAAGCAAGCATACTTGGGTCGTAGAAAATAGTGGTTCCCGAGTCTCAGGCCTGGGGAACTAGGACTTCTGTTGTTTAGTTAGCATTTTTTAGAGATGCTCTACATTTTTCTGGTCACATCTGCTTGACATAGACCTTGACATGTTGCATCAACAAGGAACTTTCATAGGCATTGTCTATTCTAACTTATGTTATAACCCTTTTTATTACAATTCACACTAACATTGGAGATGCTCTAAGAACTATTAGAGCATCTCCAATGCTAATGTGGATTGCATTAAAAAGGTTAATACATAAGCTAAAATAGATAATATCTATGAAAGTCTATCTACAATGCAACATGTCTATATTTAGTTGAAGTGGCAAGAAAAAACTCTGTTAAGAAATCCGTCTAGATATAAAGACTCTTCTATATGAAGTGAGCCACCATAATAGAATTTTTCTCCCATGTTTCTAATTCTCTTCTCCTATGAAATTTACATTATAAATGAAATTGAAATATAGATGAAATCTGTTAGAGGTGAAATTTGTACTAAATCGTCTATTTATAAAATATTATTGTCATAGATTGAAAGTCTTTATTTAAGTGACCCCTAAATTACAATACATGATGTAATTATGTATATGTGAAACTATCAAAATATCAGTGCAATACTCAGATGTAAATTGGTTGAGAACAACATTTTTAAAGTATATATATATATATAATCAAATGTTCAATTAAAATGGAGGAAAAGTTATGAATTCATGTGCGTACTTATCAGAAAAATGTTTGACTTAAACTGAATGAGGGGAAAAAAAAAAAGAGTTTCAAAAAATTTGCACCAAACACAAACTTAATTTCACTACTATATTTGCTTAAGCTTAAAACATTTATCTAATAAGTAAATAAGTCATAAGATAAATAGTTTTTTATTTCATTAAAACTGAAATTAAAAAAAAATATATACTTTTTACTTATTTTTAATCTCAGCCAAATAGGTCACATTTTATGATGGCATTGCTAATAGACTTCCGTTTCTCCAAATTTTCCTCATCAAAGCAGTATAATCAACTATTCTGAAAATCATAACTTCTTAGCGCACATGCAGCAGGGGTCAATTCTCCGTATCGGTTTAATTAATCGAGTATTATCGAAGGAAATATTACAATTCTACAATTTCCTTTACAAAAATTATTCAATGATAACATATGACAACATTTATTGATGCCATCAGTTTCTTGTACTGCATTCTTCCATTATAGTAAACAGAAGCCCAACAAGCAGTAAAGATGCTTTGCAATGGCCATTGCATTCTATTCAAGTACAAAAATGCAACATTAATTCATGTCTTGAACTTCTGGGATATTCTCTCGACCCCTTCTTTCCAATCTCCGGCAACTCGCTTAGTGCCTTCCTTAACAGCTGAAGTAAATTCAACAGAATTTTGCCTTACCTCTTGTAAAGAACTTTCCATTTTCAATTTAGCAACATCTTTCATCTCTGCTGCCCCCCTGCTCATCTTTAAGAACTTCTCCTTCAAAATTGATATCAAGAAGAGTATTTTCTCGATGATTTTATTAATGGCATCTTTTGATTTATCTCTCACTTCGTCTGCCATCACCCTAAGCTTGTCCACTAAGTTTTCAGACCTTTCAATGGTTCCTTCGACTGAGAGCTGCTTTCCAGTAGCAAGCCATGTAACTCCGGCATCTTCTTCTTCACGTAGATCATTGTCGACCACAATTCTAAGACCTTGCTTCTCCCAACGCTCTCTGGCCTCCTCCAGGACTTTTAATTGCTCCCTTGCCCTTTTTGCTTCATCTTCAGCCCAAGCTCTGGGTAGGATATACATAAAATGAGTAAAAAGAATTTTAAAGCTAATAACAAAATAAGAGAATCATCACTTCATATATTATTTTTAATATTTTTCTACTTCATGAAACATTTTTTCCTCTGTTTCCCCCACTTTTGGATTGTTTTATGGAAAGATTAAAACCATAATTGCAATCAAGCCTTTCTGACCAAACCCTCACTAAATTTCTCAGAGTTCGGCCTTCAAATTTTGCAATATCTACCAGAAGTAAATGAAAAAAAGGGACGTTAAATTTTTTTTTTCCTTCATATCACATGTTAAACTCTCTAAGACAGCATGTACACACTTTCCATTATTCTGTACTGTGCACAAGAGCAGATCTTTTGACATCTTCGGTCCAGTGTTGCATATCCATCAGTATAAACGAGACAAACCAGCCTATTTTAGCTCTGACAATGGCTATGTCAGTCATTCAACTATCAAATGTTTGACCACCCGATTCTGTCATTGGGAAGATACCTGGTAAAGAATTTAGAAGGTTGCAAGTCTGGGTTGAAAGAATAGGATGTCTTTACCTGGTAAATTTATACGTTACTTATTTTGCTATTGAGGGGGAAAAGTCTTTCAGAACTCAAAGGTAAAATTATAAGGAAGGAAACTATAGAGATATATCAATGTTGACCACAAGAAACAACCTATGAAGGAATATTTTAAACCACTAGAATGAAGGAGCTTATTTTGAATTTTTGATAGTTTACTTTGTTTCATATTTTTTGCCTTGATATTCCAGCAAATGTGCATAACGATGTAACCGAGTAAAATTTTCATAATAAACCCGGTCATACTTGGCCTTGCAGACAGATGTTGGCTAAAAGGAAAAGAAACGCAAGGCTCACCTATGACCAATGTACAACAATGAAGCAATGACTAATATAAAGGTAATTAGAATGTGAATTAGTGAGGGGGTATCATCTTCAAGTTTATGATATACATTTATGCAATCCCTCAATCATGATATATAGCCCCTGTTTGGCCTCCCATTTTGGGGTGTTGAAAATTTTTGGAATAGTAATTGATGAGAGAATGTGTGGTAGAAAAGTAATGAAAAGTTTTAGATTTGTGTGTAATATTATTTTATTTGATGAATGTGTGGTTGAAATGAAGAGAGAAAAAAATTAATGTAATGTATGGAAAAAATGAGGGCCAAACGGGGGCTAAAGGGAATTTTAGATTTGTGTGTAATATTATTTTATTTGATGAATGTGTGGTTGAAATGAAGATAGAGAAAAAAATTAATGTAATGTAATGGAAAAAAATGGGGGCCAAACGGGGGCATATATAATTCCCACTCAAAGATAAGCTTTTACTCAAAAAGATGGAAGCTAATTCCTTACCTAGCCATGGATAAAGCTTTTCGCTCAACTTTCAGCTCATACTGTAACCGTGATATCTCTTTATTCTCAGTTTCTGCATCCCTCCGGAGCTTGTTAAGCCTTTCCTTTTCATAGGAAATCTCCAACTTATTACTCATAAGGGTCTGCAACTGCTCCTCCACCTCACGCCTTAACTTGGAAAGAACTTCCATTTCTGTGTCAGCGGCAGCTCGTTCCTTCATCAAGGCAAGATTTTCTTCCTCCCGTTCAGCCCTCAGCCTCTCAAGTTCTCGTTTTGCCTCCTCTGCCAATTTCTCAACAGCATTAATCTTTTCCCTTTCCAGAAAAAGCTCCTTTTCATAACTCGCATTGAGATCTTTCTCAACTTGAGAAACTAGAGCACTATGAGCAGCTACAGCTTTTTCCGCCATGGATTCTGCCTCAATACGTGCAAGTTCCTCGCAAACAATGGCAGAAGCATCACCAGTTGCAAGGGCAATAGCAGCTTGTGCTTTTGTTACAGGTTTCTCTGGCTGGAACAATCTTGTATATCCTAATCATAGTAATAGGACAGCTTAACTCTATATAATATAAGAAAGAAAATGTTAGATAGAATGACATATTGAGAAGGATGAAACTCACCGAGTGCCAAGGTTATAATCCCCTGTTCTCCAGCTGCTAAATCAGCTGCTAGTGCAGGCCATGCATCTGGGTTGATCTTGTCAATATCAATGAAACCAGATAGCTGCTGCAAGGTCTGGTTGCAGGAAAGGACAGATTGATTGGAAATTCATAATGATCTCTATGCTATCCATAATATGAAAATAAAAGTAACCATTATCAAACTTTTAAAACCTTTATATCTACTGCTGGTAGCTGCCTTTTTTCTAGGGCCATCTTCCAACTCACGAGATCCTGACGAGATAAAGGGCTGCAACACAACAGTTTCAGGAATAGTTCAAGGGGTGGAAGCGAAAAATGTCAAATGCTGAGACACGAGGCTACAAATAAAAGGAGAGTAACATTGAGTACTAAAGTGCCAAGCAGAAAAAGGTTCCAAGAGGATGTTCTAGCTAAACAACTCATGACACCACAGAATAAAGAATATGATGACAAATTTCGATTTATAAAAATTGAATTGGGGAAAAATATAGAAATTCAAATAGACACAAGAAAACCAGCAAGAAAAATTTCCAAATAACAGATGCAGTTCCTTGATAAGCACCCACTTATCTTTTTCTTTTGCTATCCTTGATTCTTTTAACTATTGCAAGCTAAGTTTATGTCAGGCAAAGCTAAACTATAATTTAAGCTGGTCAAACATCATTTTTAATCACATTACATAAGACCGACAAACTTTTTATCATTTTTCAACCACACATTATATAGGATCCACTAATAATCTACAAAAGTCTATACAAAACATACTCTAAAATAATCTCAAAAAGACAATTGTGTGATAAAAGCATGACAAATATGTGTGGGCAAAAAAAATAAACTACCTTTCAGGAGAGAAGAATACTTGACTTGGGTCTTCGTCTAAAGATGACTGCATATCACGTCTTGAAAGCTTGCTGGCAATAAGTCCAGCTTCTGCCAACCCTGAAATCATCCCACTGATTCAGAGACCAAAATGAAACTAACGGAAAGTCAATCAAATTCCACCAAAATTATGAATAATTACCCAAACCTCGAGTCCTACCTTGAATGGACGGGAAATCAGGGTCTTCAGGTGTAATGTCATCAAATGCAAGTTCAGAAATGTTCTCAATGTACATCGCCGGATAGACTTTTGAAGCTGTGCTCCTAAAAAGTAATTTAGAGAAACTGTAGCCAACTACTTTATCTATAACCATTTCAAACAGAACATATTATTTTCTTTCATCATCCATTATAAAACAAGAGGAATTGATACCTTGAAAGAGCATTGCTTGCTAAAACCAACCAACGAGCATATTCTCGGCGAGTACATAGGTCTCCTGGTTGAACATCAGCCTCAATAACCTATAAGAGTTCAATAAATTAAAACTGAGCTTGGAAACAATCAAGCATGAAATTCAAAATTTATGGCTGAATCTCTACACTATCGAAAGTTAAGGAATGCGACCATCATCTTTGATTTCCCTACTTGAATGAGTTATTTTCAGCAATTAAACTGAAGAAGTAGAAGCTACAAGTGTAGACTATTATTGTAGGAACTCTGTGCTCAAACAAGAATATGGGTGTGCATACATGCATATGCAAGAATTCAAACGAGTCTTTTGGTTTTTAGAACATTTCTCATTTTAATTTGGATTAAAATGTTCATTATGAATTTTCAACAACAGTTAGAAATTGCTTGTCAAAAATATATGGCGCCATTGCTGAATAAGAGATTAGCTCAATTATTGGGTGTGCTTGGTTTTCATCCAAATACAAAGTGTTGATGAAGTTCCATGGTACCAGGTTAATTTTTTAAAATTTTTATTTCCACGTATATTAATTAATAATTAATACATTTCGTATATACATAAAGACATTCATTCTGTGAGTTCTTCTGCGCTTGCACTCTAACACTTCCTACTGCACTGTCGTGTAAATTCTTAACTGCATAAAAGTAATTTTATTTAAAAACATTTCTACACTCTGATAGCTCTCCTTTATGTTTCATGGCCAGCAAATAAAGAAAGACTTGGTAAATTCTCATTGGATAACCACTTTACTTTTTTATGTTAGAGGAACTCAGTGAAATTAAAACCTTCCAGTTTTCCTTGGTAACAGAATAAAGCTAGTGTTCAAATGGTAAGATAGAATCAAACTAAAACCAGAAACAACTTGATTAGTGAAATCACGCAGCTGATCTTGCCGAAACAGAATTTAGCTACTAGAGTAATCTGATAAAGTACCTTTAAAACTTGCAATGCTGATAATGCCTGACCTTGAAGTTGATCGACAACAGCAGGAACCAAAACCTTTCCCGGAAGTGACTGCGGAGCTGCAGAAACAACAGATGGAGCAGGAATACCAGCTGAAGTAAAAAAGTTTCCAGGATTTGTAGAGTCAAAAAATGCTCTGTTAAGATTGATATCGTTATAATCATTGCTATGTTTTTCGTATGCAAGTTGATAAGCTACTTCAGGCATCAAAGCAGCTCCACTTGAGGCAGTTCCATTTGTGTTCTCCATATCAGGATGTGAATCATCCGTGTCAACTGATACCCCAAGGACTTTGCTCAGCTCGACATCCTTGGTTGAAAGTGAGCTTTTATCATCCATATACTCTTCATGGATGATGCCTGCATCCAACTCCAATTCAACTGGTATTTTTAATATTGAAGGCTCAACAGAAGTGGGGTCCAATGAAGAGTCGGAATTTTCTCTCTCACCTAAGCCAGATGCCCCACCTTCGCCAGTGCTTAAATGTTCTGATTTAGAATTAGAATCTGACTGTGCATGAAAAAAGTTGTCAAGAAGGTTCTCTGCATCTGGTTCATTGGTTTTGGGAGTAGGATTACCACTTTCACTCTGATTGTTTAAGGCCACTAAAGAATCAACAGCGGTATCAGATTCTGGTGGTTCATTGGTCACTTCAGGAGCAACCAAAATATCACTAATCGCTGATTCACTATGGGCAGTTTTTTGAATAGAACAATCTTCAGGCGACTGTCCCGCAATAGTACCATCACTAATTCTACTTTCAGTAGCTTCACTATTTTCTTTACCAGAAGAAGGATCAACATATGCAACTGTCTTGCTTTCTGGATTGCTACTCTCTTGCATCTCAAGTTTGTCCAAATTTTGTTCCCCTTCAACACCATCAAGATGCTTATCAGAGGACAATGACTCTTCTTCTTGTGTTGTCAGTGGCTCCATCTGCTGTTTCACTCCTGCATACACCAATCATTCTCACTCAACTACTCTATGAGGAATAAAGGTTGTAGCTAGTGAACGAACATATATGAGCTATGATACACTGACACGAATACATGTGTCCGACACGATACATGTCAGATACGCTGACACGCGATTTTTAAAAAAAAAAGTACAGACACGACACGTCATCCACACGTTAATTAAATTTTAAAAAATTCTTCATTTATACAATATAACTTTAGTTTTATACCTGTTATTAATTTTTTTTGTTGAAATCTTTTAAACATAAGTACATTTTTGTTACTTACTAATAATTTTGAATTAACAATATATAATATTTTTAATATAAAAATAATATAAAAAGAAAAATGATTACGCTAGAGTGTTTGAAAAGTGTCAGTATCGACTCGTGTTGAACACGGACACGCTACCCTAATTGAAGTGTCCGTGCTACAGAGTATATGAGCAATACAATCAATAATAGAAGGAAACGGAAAACGTGGATACTTCTAGGAAAATAGTGATGCCAAGAACCTTTATCAAGTTGATTCTCCGACATCATAGAATTTTAAAAGGCGCAGGAAGCTTCTTTGAGAAATATTGCAACATTCCTAATGGAGGTCGTTGTTTTATAACACGTGATAGGCTGATCCTAGATATGAAGAGGACATCCAATTCAACAGACATCAAATATAAGGGAAAAGAAGGAAATATAATCAAGATTCAAGAGGTTTGGTCAATGGATGGACCTATGTCCATCAATCATCATATAGGAGCCTAATCCATTACTGAGAGAAGAAATGGGGCAAAAATAATTAACCAAGAGAAATCTCTAATATTCCAAAACCCAAATTCTAAAACAATTATATCAGAATACAGTCAATGATAAATCCCAACATCCACATACAAGTAGTAGTCCCTATCATGCCCATTGCTGGCTAGCTTCAGGCTAATCAATTGAAGGAATACTGAAAAAAATTATTTCTCTTACGGAATAATATTTTAAAAGAATTTAATGCCAAGGGAAACATATTTATCTAGGATTATTATACTAGATAAGCACAGCTGAGAAAAAAAATACTCACTCGAAGTTCCTCGCTTGCTTATAGACAATGCGGCAAAAGTAAGTCCTGTGATGAAAAGAATCCCAGCAACTCCTACTCCCAGTATCCCTGAAAGAGAACTACTTTACTTATTAGTCTATAAGAGAATCTACCAGCACGAAAAAACTCTCAAATTCATCAATACGTTTCATGGCAGCAGCACCCACATTTTGAACCACTAAGCTGAATCGATTTTTACTATTATTAACATAGTTATTAACTTCTATTGGGCAAGTTTATATGGGACTATTATACTCATACCACTGCTTTTAATCAAATAAGACAAAATTTGCCGCATCCACAGGAATCAACCAAATTTGAAGAAGAAAACTCTCTTCTGCATACAAAGATCTGGCTAGTTTTCACTAGCTTTTCCATTTCAAAATTTTAAATGATCACATTCAGTCAAATGCATTAACAAACCATTTTTAGAGATAAATACCCAAACATAATAATTCATTAATAAACAGATATGCTCTCACCTGCAAGCGATTGCTTGGGCGGCGAGTCACCCGATTGTTCTTCACCTTCATCATTGGACCAACCGGATAAATTATCTGAATTCGAATTTATCCACGAAGAATTCCCAGAACGGCGCTGTTCCACACCGTTACCACTAGCCGCACTATTCCGAACCACCAGCGACACGAACTTCAAACCGTGGCGATCGAGCTTCTGAAACCGCGTGTGCACAAAAATCGGCGAATATTTCCGGCAATTGAGCGCCAGTTTGAGCTGAAAGGAGCTCGGACACCACAACGTAGTGGCGGTAAAGGTGCTCATTTCTGAAATTCCACAAATTTGGAAGCTCCGCTGAAATGCAGTATTAAAATTACTACAACCACTCAGGATTTGTTGTACAGATGTTGAAATCGTTCGAATTTGATGGTTAATTGGAGAGCCATAGAAGAGGATAATTTATAGGGTTTTGTAGTCTATTACTAGGTTTCTGTTTTATATATCAGTGTGAGTATTTTGTCTGTCTTATCCGGCAATCTGTACACTACATCAAGTTTCTGGGACTTCTTAAAGTCACCAACGGAAATAAACAGAACATAAAAAGAAAAAGAGTCATGCTGAGTTGTCTCATTGCATCCATAGTCTTTTTTAAACATATGTCACCTCCGTGGTGTTCGAGTAATTTGGTTCCATAGCTAATTTATGGAGAGCCTTGAGCCGCAACTCTTCTTCCCCAATGGTCAATTTATTTTACCGTTTTGATTGATTTTCAACGGCTACTTTTTGAATCGTCCGAATTAGTTCCGGACGTTCGGATGAGTCATTCGATTCGGTAGAATATTGGACAATTTGAATACTATAAAGATCAACTCACTAAATTTTACATTTTTAGACCAAATTTAGAATAATTTGAGGGAATTTCACTGTTGTGGGAAGATGTTGAGATAAATAGGGATTTCATGTATGAAATTAAAATTTTGTGAACATAATGGATGATCGTATGAATGACACACACACACATGGGAGGTCGACATTATTTAATTCAGATGGGGACCCACGCGTCCCATGTGAGGGCATGATTAACCAAGTGGTCATCCATTGTATTTATTCAGCTTAACTCAAAGAAAAATGTTAAAGGTACACGGGAGTGTCCTCATAAGAGGGGGGCCCACAGACAATAAAATAATCGTGAACCAAGAGAGGGGCATGTACACGGGGGTGCATGTAGCAAAGATCACGTATAAATCTCCTTATAAGTAGATTATAATGAACCCAAACATACACTCAAATAATTATTTACTTTTGTTAAATACAATTAGAAATTACTAAAATATCAATATTTTTAGAGATAAAGAGTGGATCCTTTTTATATAGATTACGAAGTTAAATATCGTGATATAGATGACTCGTAGTTATTTCTTTTTCTTTTTCATTTTTTTGGTCTCAACCTATTTAAATTAAAGACTTTCAAATCCAAACCTGATGGTAAGCACAAGTCAAACAACGATACAACTCGTGATGAATTTTAATCAGATTATTCTGAACGATTAAATAATTTTTAAGGTGTTTACACTACATGATTCAAAATCACTCACTTGTCACACATTTGTTGCCATTTGCCACGACAAATGTGAACAACCTTTTTCGTTAGTCAATGCCAATGTAAAAAAAAAAAGTCAATGAAAGTCTCACAATTATTAGCCCTTGTTTACATCTTATTTATAATTTTTTTTATAATCGATCAAATAAGTTTTTAATTTATATATTTTGTGAGATCCCACAAACATTACCGATTTACATTTATAATTAAAATCAATTATATACGACCCTTGAAACATGCTTTTAGACTTTAAGGTAGGGTCAAATCTTGGTGAATCACGTGAGCACGTGTATTGGAATATTTTGAAAAATAATAGGGTCGGACTTGCTGAGTTTTTATGAGGCGTGGAATTGACTCCTCAACCTTCAAAACTAAGGTTTAAACTTCCCAACATATGCAATTATGCGAGGTTGGTACAAAATATGTTAGTTTTACCATTAAAAATCAATATTTATTTTAAAGTAACTACTATGCATTTGCCTTTTATATAAACGAAAATATTAACATAGTTAGGGCATACTAATTGTTTTCAAGAAAAATAACTTTTTACGGGTCAAATCCGTCATGCAAGGACTCGATCAAACATGATTGAGCCCCTGTTAGTCCTTGTTTGATTTTTTTTTTTTTTTCGAAGCGATTTTGTATAAAGTGATTTTTTTAAGAGATTAATAAAGAAAAATATGAATTTACGTTCAAAATTATTTTAAAAATTACAGTAACCCCCCTTAAGCTTTATTTTCAATAAGGATTCCTCCCTTCTTAACCCAACTATATTTTTATTACCTATTTTACCTTAGGTATTTACAGTATAATATGAAACTATAGTTGAGTAATATTTTACTATCCATGTTTCTCCTTTTTTTTTTCTCATTTCTCAAGACTTCTTCATTTAAATACTGACATTATTTTTTAGTTAAAATAAATATTATTAAATTTATGCAATAATATTTCAATAAAATTGTATTTTCTTTAATCTTTAATTTTTGTATTTATTACAATTTATAGAGATGACAACGAGCCGAGCGAGTGAAGGCAGCCCTCCCAATCCCTTGTCTCGCCTAAAATTTGGACAGGTTCGAGGTGTATGGGGATTAAATATTCCTATGATCTCGTTTATATGCAATTTCACTTGAAAATGTAAAATAAAATTAAAAAAATAGTAACAATTGTAAGTTTATTAAGTTTAAAATGTTCTTATTGTAATACCAAAATACAATAAAAACGATGAGTAAAATCAAAGCTATTATTTTTTTTTTTTTCATTTTCTAGTTAAACTTTTGGATTAATCCTATTCCTTCAAAGATTAAAATAGAAATGTTAATTTTGAAAAATATATTGCATAAAATATTTTGTGGAGAAGATAAAAAAACAAATATAGTTTAATATTTAGCATAATAGAAAATGGAAAAGTGAAAAAATTATGCAAATGTAGAAGGTTTCTGTAATTTTTTAAATCATCGTGTCTAAAATTATGATAAAGATAAACCTCTTGGGAAGTTCGTGAAATTAATCCTAAAAAAGATGCACAATTGACGAAAGGAAATAAAGCGTACAAAAAAATATGAAGTAATAAAATAACCAATGAAATATAATAGCGCCAAAACACGAAGTTAAAGTAGATCAGACACATTATTAGAAAGTATTAATGAAGAAAATTAAGTTAAAATTTTATTTGTTTCGTTGTTTCAGTAATGTGTTATATATCATATAGTCTTGCTCTAAATGTTCAGTAAATCATTGAACGTAAATTAAAAAAATGTATCATTTATATCTTAATAAATATATTTATTCAAAAAATACACTAAAAGGAATTACAAACTATATGAAATACCACCTAAATTAATTTCAATTCTGCAGCCCTAATCAAGAAAATTAAAAGGTTAAAATTATAGAGGTTCAAAGATTAGAGGAAGACCTTGCATTGGCCTAAGGGACAACATAATAGAGGGAGAATGGCAGTAGTTTGGTGAAAGATAAAAGGAAAACCTAGTCAAAATTAGGGTTAGCACAATTTTGTACTCCATAATTGTCAAATTCCTACCAACACACATTCTTCCTCCAAATCCGAATGGCAAAAATCCCATTTTGTGATTGCATCCTCCATACAAATTATCATCCTTAAATCTTTCTGGTTTGAATTCATTTGCGCTTTGTCCCCAAAGATTTTGGTCATGGTGAATCGATACAACATCAATCCACATGTTTGTACCGTTGGGAATTATGAGGTTGTCCACTTGAACGTCATGTCTTGCTTGTCTTTGTACGTTCGGAGCTGGAGGGTATAAACGTAAAACTTCATTCATCACCCACCCCATCTGCATTAAACATAAAACAAATAAATTTAAGGCTTATAATCATAGAATAAAACTTGGGCTATGTTTGAAATTTGATATGCTAAATTAGAGCACTTATTTTGTATTTTTAGTGTGAACAAGAAATGTTCGAGGAGACTTGCAAGAACTAGAAAGATGTCTTAAACAAAATCTTTTAAATACATAGTAACTTTCGCAATCCGAGTTTTAAGAAGCACGGATGATTAAAATTTTATTTTATGTTTAATAAATTATTAGGAATGGAATGCAAGAGAAGCATGCATTTAATTAAATTATTGGAGTACAAATAATTTAAATTTTATCCTAACTTCTATATATTTTTTTTTTTTTGTAAAATGTCTCGCGAATATATAATTTCATATATGGGTGATGACAAGACTTGATCTTACGTCCTATGTATTTGATAGTTAGTTAAATTACTTAGACTATGTTTGGATTAATTAAAAAGTTGATAAAAATATATAAGTCAAAGAAAACAATTATTTTCAATGGTTCCATAACTTTTATCAATTTTTTAATCATATATTTCATTATTTTTTATCAAATTCTATTAAAAATCTTAACTTTAATGTGAATTATGTCATTTATAGATGATATAACACATGCATTATATTTACAAGTAATAAGTTTTATATAGAAAATGTTTTTCGCAAGTTTCTTTATTTTTCCATTATCTGGTTTGGCTACATTAATCCTTTGTTTTGTGGCTATTTTTTTGGAAAAATATTATTTTGAATTGTGAAATTTTGTAGAATATGTGATTAAAAAGTAGAGAAAGTTTTTGAATTTACATGTAAAATATTGAACATAAAAAGAAAAAGAGTCATCCTGAGTTGTCTCGTCAAGCGCATTCACAATTTTCTAGAGGAAGACCTTGCATTGGCCTAAGGGACAACATAATAGAGGGAGAATGGCAGTAGTTTGGTGAAAGATAAAAGGAAAACTTAGTCAAAATTAGGGTTAGCACAATTTTGTACTCCATAATTGTCAAATTCCTACCAACACACATTCTTCCTCCAAATCCAAATGGCAAAAATCCCATTTTGTGATTGCATCCTCCATACAAATTATCATCCTTAAATCTTTCTGGTTTGAATTCATTCTCGCTTTGTCCCCAAAGATTTTGGTCATGGTGAATCGATACAACATCAATCCACATGTTTGTACCATTGGGAATTACGAGGTTATCCACTTTGATGTCATGTCTTGCTTGCCTTTGTACGTTGGGAGCTGGAGGGTATAAACGTAAAACTTCATTCATCACCCTCCCCATCTGCATTAAACATAAAACAAATAAATTTAAGGCTTATAATCATAGAATAAAACTTGGACTATGTTTGAAATTTGATATGCTAAATTAAAGCACTTATTTTGTATTTGTGGTGTGAACAAGAAATGTTCGAGGAGACTTGCAAGAACTATAAAGATGTCTTAAAACAAAATGTTTTAAATACATAGTAACTTTCACAATCCGAGTTTTAAGAAGCACGGATGATTAAAATTTTATTTTATGTTTAATCATTTTATCTAAAGTTTAAATTATTAGGGATGGAATGCAAGAGAAGCATGCATTTAATTAAATTATTGGAGTACAAATAATTTAAATTTTATCCTAACTTCTATATTTTTTTCTGTAAAATGTGTCACGAATATATAATTTCATATATGGGTGATGACAAGACTTGATCTTACTTCCTATGTATTTGATATTTAGTTAAATTATTTAGACTCTGTTTGGATTAATTAAAAAGTTGATAAAAATATATAAGTCAAAGAAAACAATTAATTTCAATGGTTCCATAACTTTTATCAATTTTTTAATCACACATTTCATTAATTTTTATCATATTCTATTAAAAATCTTAACTTTAATGTGAATTATGTCATTTATAGATGATATAACACATGAATTATATTTACGAGTAATAAGTTTTCTATAGAAAATGTTTTTCGCAAGTTTCTTTATTTTTCCATTATCTGGTTTGGCTACATTAATCCTTTATTTTGTGGCCATCTTTTTGGAAAAATATTATTTTGAATTGTGAAATTTTGTAGAATATGTGATTAAAAAGTAGAAAAAAGTTTTAAATTTATGTATAAAATATTTTATTGTATAAAAGTGTGATTGAAAATAAGCACGTATAATTTATTTTTTTTTTCTTTGAAAGAATGGGAGGAAAACGTAGGCTAAGGCATTGAAATAAGTCAACATGAATTCATGATATTGTGAAAGGACAATTACCTTTTTTAGTCCAGCAATATTTGCTGCATCAATTTCTTCATTTCCAATCACTTTTCTGATTTCTTCTCTCAGCTGATTTTGCCACTCAGGGTGCTGTGCAAGGAGGAGCAAAGTCCATGTCACCGCCAATGCGGTGGTTTCATGGCCGCCGAAGAAAAAAGTTTTGCACTCATCAACCAGTTCCCTGGTGGTTAAGGCCCGTTTTCCGAGACGGCTTTCCACCATATTATCTGCTAGCAGTAGATCGAGCAAGTCTTGCTGAGGATGATGCCTTTTGCTGGATTTGCTTCGAGCTGTGATTATGGATAAGAGAAGGGCATCGATTTCCTTACCAAGTTTTTTGGCCTTTAAGGTTTGTTTAGGGTTCATGAAGTTGCTAAAGGGTACCCCTACGTAGCGGTTGGACTTGAAAAGAGTGATTTGCATTTCTCTTAATTTCTCTAACACTTTTCTTCCATTTTCATAACTCATGCCGAAACTTGTTTTTGCGATGATCTCTCCAGCTGTGCTTATGATTTCCTTCTCAACATCAATTTCTGGCTTGCCGGAGTTGATTAAGTCAGTCCAGTGGTCGAGCATTCTCCTCACCGACTCAACCATTAAGCTTGACATACCCTATCAAATTAGAGCTAAGTTTAAAAAAAAGGAAAGAAGCTAGCCTTGAATATCAAATTCCTTATTGTCAATCGACCGTGAATTCAAGTCTCGTCACTAACTTATGTAGATGTCTGTAGGATGAAATTAATAAGTATGTTATCAAGGAAAAACTTTTTCTGAACAAATTATATTATGCTATTTGTACACTCTTTTTTTACACCCTTATTGATATTTGCATTATTGTCAACAAATAATTGAATGAAAAAACATGTTTTAAAATTGTCTAATTGAATAATATCACGTGACAAAGTATAAACAATGGTGTACATCAAGCATGATTGAACAAAACTCATCATGTGGGATTAAAGAATGTACAAATGTTGCTTTTATGTACAAATTTAAAGGACTTCTCCGTATTGATAAAATGGTTGGTAAGAAACTCAATGGTATGCTTAGAAAAGTTCATTTTCCATTTGGAAAGATTTTATAAATGGTTTAATTTAGAAATAGATAAAAATGTGTGATGAATAAGTGGATAAGTATTTGTACGCCTATTGAAATGTGTGATACAAAATAAAGTTTGTTTAATTTATAAATGATTTACAAATTTATTAAATAGATGCTTCAACGTATCCTTAATAGAAAAAACAAAGTTTCTACATAAAAATATGTATAAGAAGAATATACCTTCAAGTTGGCCGGAGAGAATGCCGGAGTTATAACATGTCTGTGCCGGACCCAGTCTTGGCCTTCAACCATTACAAGACCATTGCCAAACATTGGTTCTCTATCGTTCTTAAAAACAGTTGGTTTTCCCCAACTTTTTCCTATTACATGAGCACTCATTTTCTTGAGAAATTCAGGATCTGCAATGTATAGAAATGGCTCTGTCCCTAGCCAGTATATGTATACTTTCCCTACAAAAGAACAAAAGTCTCTGAGATCAGGACATCAGCGATGAAAAATTCCGTCTCCGAAGCCACAGTATTTTGTAGTGAGTTTAGTGCTGTCGAATTTACATTACCGACAAATGCACACACTTATATAAACGTGGGCTTACCGTGCGATTTCTGCCATCGGACGAAGTATGGAAATGCAGCAGAGTGGATATCATGGGATATGATGCTGGAAGATGCATATTTCTTCTCCTTTTTCATGTCATTCAAGTTTCCAAAAGGGAAACTAGGTTTTGGCCCAGAAAAGCCATTGGCCTTAAGCTTTTTATATGACAAATTAGGTAATATCCACCAAGAAAATAATAATCTCCCCATCACAATGGCAGCCATGGCCAAAGTAATACTTGCAAAATATTGAAGTGACAATTCCATCTCTCTCTCTCTAAAATATTTCTATTGGGAGCAAAGATCTTGATTCTGTGTCTCTTGTGTATCAACGTCGAGAGCAACAAGGGGTATTTATAGGGACACAAGAAAAAGGAGAATGTAAAACATTGACCAATGAAAAATAGATTAAAGTTTGGTCAAACTTCAGAACAGCTGATTTAACCGAGTACACATAGCTGGCACATTCCTCACACAGAAACTCCAACACCATAACCCACATAGCCAAATCATCTTTTTGATTCTTTTTTTCTTGTTGGAAAAATTTGTACATACACCGTTATGAAATATTATTTCTTGTTTTACTACGTAATGTTTAAAATATTAAAAATATTGTTTTGAATATGAAATATACTAAAAATTACTGATTTCTAATAATAGAACACAAATAACTTTTTGTAACTCATATATTTTCAATACTACGTCCTTTATGCCTCCCAATTAATACCTCTTACAAAAAGAGAAAATCAACTCAAAAATCTGAGATGGGTAAAGAAAATCAATGAATTCCATTGCCCGAGATACATATTATATCTTGCGTTGGATATGTATGAAGATCAATTTGTGATATTTTTTTGGAATTTTTTTGGATGGAGATGATTCACATTCTACGGTGAAATGAGGAAGATGACAATGTGAATCATTTATTTGATTTGTGAGATTTTACAATATATTACATGTTGTGTGAAATATGTACGAAGATCAATTTGAGAGAGATTTTTTGGGGGGTTTTGGATGAAGACGATTCACTTTCTACAATGAAATGAGAGGAAGATGAACAAGCATGTTTTTAGGGCTTTCTCGATAAATCTACATAAGGGTGTGTTTGTAGGAATGGAAAAGTATTAATTGTAAAGAAGTGTTTGTAGGAGTAAAATATGTTACCTAATTTATTATTCATTTGATTTAGAAAATCTTCAATGTTTTCTTTTTACTATTATTTTATAATATTTATTGACAAAAAAGTTTATAAAGTATTTTTAAAAATTTATAATGTGTGTTTAATTTTCATACAAATTATGGAACAGTCTTTTCAATAGAAACGAAAGTCCCAACTTAGTATTTATAGTGATGCATCTAGTTCGCCACTGGTTATAGTCGGCACATGAGTTTGCCATTGATAATACAAAAAAGTATCGAGCTCATTTTATTGTAGATGATCTTATATCTGATCCAAAAAAAAAATGTTCTTCTATCGAGTCATAGGATCCTAAACGCCATAGGAACCTAAACGATCTCGCTACTGCGGCTATTGATGTTCGACGGTTAGCGACCACCCTAACTCACCAAAATATATAATCTTTTTTGTAGTTATCATTACTCTTATATACTTTTGGTAAGAAATCGCAATATATTCTATATTAGTTGGTTAAAATATTCAAATCTCTGAATTGATTCTTTTTTTTTTTACTATATACTAAATAAGTAAAAATTGAAAATTTTATTGAAGGTATTAAGGTCCTTCCTTTGTGAGCAAAGGTAAGGTTCTCACTCTAGGCTTTTCCATTGAAGGATCTAGTCTTTTTCTCTTGGATCTTTAGTCTGTAGAGGTGGTTGGGATGGAGAGGGAGTTATCTACCTTGTACGATAGATTGAGGTTAACTGAGGAAGAGAAGCAGGAGGTGGAGGTTGGGGAGGAAGAAATCCATTTACCTATTGAGAAAAGCAAGAAATGCATTGCATTCAACGTGATATCGGATCTCGAGGTAAACAAAAGAGCTTTAAATAATACAATGTTGAAGCTGTGGCAAGTGGAAGGGAATGCGGTCATCAAGGAAGTGGGACGAAACACATTCTTGATGGAACTGAAAAGGCTGGAAGATAAGAAGGGAATTATGATGGGCAGACCATGGTCATTTAATAAACAATTGCTTTGTGAGAATCTCTTTTATTAAGGAGATTCCATTCAAAGAAGAGGCTTTTTGGATTCAATGTCACGATCTTCCTTTTGCTGGGATGAATCAGAAAATGGGTTATGATATTGGAACTTGCTTGGAGAAGGTTCTCTTTATTGACGCCGATAACAGTGGTATGTGCATAAGCGAATTCCTTCGAATCAAAGTGATAACTGACATTTCTAAACCAATTTCAATGGGAAGATTCCTTAACATTGGGGGGGACCAAACACTGGATCCCATTCAAATACAAGCAGCTACCGAACTTCTGCTATCATTGTGGCCAATTTAAACATCAATCGGGACGGTGCGACAAAAAGATCAAGGAGCAGCCATAGGGGAAGACTTAGACCAGCAATATGGGCCGTGGCTGAGGGCAAGTGGGAAGAGGTCAGATATTATCTTCTCTTCGACGGGGGCGCACATATTTATGTGGAGCAATCGGAGTCTAATTGCTAGGACTTATCCGACCAAAATCAAACAAAAGGTGAGCAGATTGAGCAGAATATTCTCTGCTCGGAAAATCCAAGATTAAATGCGAATTCATTGCCAAGTTTAGTGGAAGGCAATTCTGGAATTCAGGCCCCTATCATGGCAGAGAATTATGTGAATAATGTTTTGGATTTATCTGGAGAAAATTCAATTGCCACCAATAAAATCGAGGCAATTAATGTTGAGGGAGGTCCACGTGGGGATTTTAACTTCAGCCCAACGATAACAAACATTGTTGAGGCCCAATTAAATGTTCCTAACAGCTCGCTTACTGAGAAAGATAAAAACATTCTGGCCTAAAGTAGAACATGGAAGAAGAAGGCACGTGTAGGCCCAGTAGTTGCAGCTAATCAGATTGCTGGTTCTGGAAGGCACACAGACAATTGCTCGAGCCAGAAACGGAAAGAATTTGGCAGAATTATTCCTAAGCCACTAAAACGAGCAAGAGGGCTGGTTGATGAGGTAAGTGATTTTTTTATGGCAGAGGCTGCGTGTCGCTCGCCATGAAAATTCTCAGCTGGAGCTGTCGAGAGCTTGGGAACCCTCGAACAGTTTGGGAACTTCACCATTTGGTGAAGGACAAGGTCCCTACCTTGGTTTTTCTCTCTGAAACCAAGCTACAAAGAGAGAAAATGGAGAAATTGAGAGTGAAGACCCGATTTGATAATTGTTTTGTTGTTGATTGTGTTGGCCGGAGTGGTGGCTTGGCGGTTATTTGGATGGATGACATTAATGCGGTATAGTTAATTTCTCTAATAGCCATATCTCACTAAGCATCAAGAATTCTATTGATAGCCCACCTTGGCTACTCACTGGTTTCTATGGAAACCCAGTCACAGAAAAGAGGAGGAAGAGTTTGCAGCTCATGAATAGGCTAAATTCGGGTAGCCCGTTTCCTTGGTTGATTATGGGAGATTTCAACTAGATTACCAATCCCAGTGAGAAATTTGGAGTAGCTACCAGATCTTTCTCTCAAATGGAAAACTTCTGCAGAGTGCTTGAAGTGTGCGAGCTCACCGATTTGGGATATACTGGACCCAAGTATACCTGGAGTAATAAGAGGGAGTGTAGCCTTTTCACAAAAGAGAGGCTGGACAGAGCATTCATTAACCCGTTGTTTCCCTCCCTTTATAACAATTGTGAGGTGCATGTATTACCAGTTATTAATTCTGACCACAATCCATTTTTAATTTACTGCAGCAATGGAATGACAAAGGGAATTCTCGTAAACGGAAGGTGTTCCGCTACGAGGCAGTGTGGTCCGAGAAGCAGGAGTGCAAAGAAATAGTGGAAAATGCATGGACTCCATCCTGTAATCAGAATCATCCACTTCATTGGTTTAAGGATGGACTGGCGCGATGTAGAGAAAATCTCTAGGGTTGGGCCAAGTGCAATGCAAGAACTCTTAGTAAGAAGTTAAAAGGCAAAATGCAGTAGTTACTGCTGCTACAGAGAATTAATCAAGGGGACCTGAATGATAATATTAAAGACACCCAAAAGCAGGTTAACACTTTGCTAGAAAATGAAGAAATCAAATGGAGGCAACGATCTAAACAATTGTGGCTGAAAAGCGGGGATAAGAATATATTGTTTTTCACAAATGTGTTTCCCAACGCAGAAAACAAAATTCAATAAGGAGTATTTTGAATGACAGGGGAAGGGTAACTTCTGATCAGGTAGAGATATGCACCATCTTCAAACAACATTATCTACAATTATTTTCTTCCTCCAACTTGTTTGGTATTGAAGAGGGGGTTCATGATCTCGAGGACAAAGTCACTCTGGCCATGCATGAACAACTGTAGAAAGCATTAACTGATGAAGAAGTTAAATGAGGAGTTTTTGAAATGGATCCCTTGAGCTCTTTTGGACCCGATGGTTTCTCTGCTGGTTTTTACCAAGACAATTGGGGAACGATTGGTAAAGGTGTTTGTGCAGTAGTTAAAGATCTTCTAGTAACACAACAAGGATTCAATGACATTAATGAAACATTTATTGTCCTAATTCCTAAGAAGAAGACCCCTGCGTCAGTTTCAGATTTTAGACCAATCAGTTTGTGCAATGTCTTCTACAAAGTGGTGTCGAAAATTCTGGCCAACAGGCTCAAATCCTTTCTGATAGATATTATCTCACCGGCTCAGAGTGCTTTTGTCCCGAGACGGCTAATCTCAGACAACATTATAGTGGCATATGAAGCAATGCACTCCATGAAGCATCGAGTGAAGGGCAAGAAAGAAGGATATATGGCATTGAAGGTGGACATGAGTAAGGCTTACGATCGTATCGAATGGAGCTTCCTAGAAATGGTTTTAAGAAAATTTGGATTTGGCGAGAGGTGGATAGAGCTAATCATGCAATGTGTTCGAACAGTGCAATATTCCTTAATTATCAATGGTGAACTACAAAGCCAATTTCGACCCACGAAAGGATTAAGGCAAGGGGACCCTCTCTCTCTCTGGCTTCCCATTTGCAAGTGGCAACCTGTTAGTAAACCACCTATTCTTTGCTGACGACAATCTGATTTTCTGCAAGGCCAACGTGCTGGAATGGTGGAGGCTTACATATTTGTTAAAATTATATGAACACGCATCGGGACAATGACTTAATATGGACAAGACATCCATTTATTTTAGCAATAACACCAGGCAGGAGATCAAGTCTGCTGTACTTCATGCAACCAATGTTAAAGAAGCAAAATTATTTGAGAAATATCTGGGTCTGCTGGCATATGTTGGTAGGACCGATCCTTGATTCGATCAGAAGTGGAATGAACAGTTGGACACTGAAATTTATGTCACAAGCAGGGAAGGAAGTTCTCATCAAGGCAGACAATCGAGTCAATCAAGGCCAACAAGTTAAGAAGTTAATATATTCACATCATAGAAATGCAAGCAAAGTAAAAGGACCTACTGGTAGAACGACCGATCCCCACTAGCAACATATTCCTCACTATCAAAACTGACCCTAAGTCGGGCGCAAGAGGTGGAATTTTAGTAAGTTGTTGAATTTGTACCTTTAAAAGAGGGGTGGTCTCAATCTCACTATTGAAAAGGCGAACTAATGGATGCCTCTAGTAGGTATTGAAAGAGAATTGACCCCATTGGGTCGAGCAAAGAAAAACTGAGATTTCCACCGACTATTGGAATTTCTAAAATTTGGGAAAATGCAATGGGACTCTAGTGGTGAAGTAGACGAAGGAGTTGCATTGGACTAGCTCATGCATCTCGAAGACATACCTAAAGAGGTCAATTGAAAGTGAAACTTTCTTGCTAAGACAAACATATAAGAAATATAGCGCTTTTCTCCACGCGTTATAATTGATCTGGCTAGATTGAATAATGAGATGAAGAAAGGATGAATGAAAAATCGAAAACCACCGTCCATAATGTCTTTGTAAACGGCGACCTCGTGAGGGTCAATTTCGAGAAGCGTTTCATCGAGCCTAGAGGCTTTATAGACATAGCGATCCACCCGCCCATATTTTTTGAGTATTTTTCCAACTTGGTTGGGAGTTGTATAAACTATAACATTGTGGAATGTCAAGAATCACATCCTCGCCCGTGACATCCTGCTCTAACTCTACATTTAGACTTAAGGACTTGGTCGAACCAATATGTCTTTTGGGAGAACTCGGTTTGAAGTGATGAAACTCGGTCCGATGGGATGGACTATCGAAATCATCAAGAATTTGAACATCATGGGCAAGGTCATTAACATGGCCGATCCACTGGTTCAAAACCACTTTGTTGACCGATGGGGCCGGTGTTGGTCTCGACCGACCCATCCGACGTGGGATCGACCGATTCATGCACTCCCTTACCATCACTCTCGTCCGATGAAGAAGAAATGAAGGTCTTATACATAAAGAATGGATAAAATTAAAATGATATGAAATAAAGGAAAAACTAGGAAGATGGGATGTGAGAGTTACCTTGGAAGTTAGAGGGGGTGAAAATTTATAAAGTATTTTGAAAAATGAATCTTTCACCTCTTTAAATATAGGCGAAATTTGAATTCACAATTTGTATTTTTTTGGGGGGAGATTTTCCCCAAAAACCAAAACCCAATTAAAGGGTGCCATTTATCCAGTGGTTTTGCTATTATACGTTAATTGGACTGATCGACTCATTTATATCAAGCGTTGGCACTCTTTAAAAAAAATTCAGTTATTACTCAACCAGCATGAAAAGGTTACCCCTTATCGATAGATATCGACAAGAGGTGGATGGGCTAGTGATATAAGATGGTGTTAATAATTGACCATGATAGCTGTCTACCACTGTGAGGCCGTCGACCCCCATGAGGCCATTCATAGGCCGTTTATCACTATGAGGTCGTTGACCCCCATGAGGCCCTCTACGTTCACACAGAGTCACCTACCACCACGCCACCAATACTACACTTAGCCAAATAAATGGCAATGAGTTGGATGAAAATCACCCAACGGCAAACATGGGCACAACCAACAACTTGAAGAGTGGGGGACACTCTATCAGAACGTGGGAAAAGTGGGGATGTGTACGTGGACACGTGGCACCAGCAATTGTCGAACGCATGCGCAGCAGTAGGTGCTTATAAATACCCTAATGTGAGAATATGTATTTTTTCTTGAAACCCGAACTGCTTGAATTCGCATTATATTATCTTCCTACTCTTAAAAATCGATTACTGATTCTTACGTCGAAGGTACAATTGGGGAGAAAGCCCCGACCTCATTTTGCAGGTAACAATCGCTGATCGGAGCAGCCGGAACACTACTCACATCAAGGAGACTATTGAAATTTACCTCACTACCATTTCAGCAGATTTCGGTGCTCTAGCTAAAACAAATACTATTTTGGCTATCACCTTTTCCCTTACAATGTTCTCATACTAGGAATACCTGTGTTCTCATATGTATAGAATTTTAATTAATGAATTGTTTAAAATATACAAGTGCCCAAAAAAGAGCTTTTTATTCTCTATTAAACTTAGCCGAACATATTCTTAACTGGAGAGGCTTGATTGGTTCAAATATAAGAACCGTGCTACAATACCAAAAAAAAAAAAATCAACAGAAGCTCTGACTGACTCTCACAATAGAGGTGGGTCCACTTTTTTTTGTAATTTTTTATTCATGTATGGCCCGATGGATGTGAGAGGTTGTCAATGCATCTGGGCTTTTCTGGTAGGGAAACTTTTTCCCAAATATAATTAGAGGTCACGCAACTTAATATTCTTCTTACTTCTCTTAATTTGTTAGTTTTTCGATAAAGTTTGATTTACAACACGATAGATTTCATGATAGTTTGTTTGTCGTTTCTATTAGTCTTAATCGAACAAGTTTTTCTTGAGTGTTATATTTTTATAAAAACCTAATCAACACGTTTTAAGCTCGTCAGATAGAGAGATTAAATGAGTAAAAACTAGCCAGGTATTTGTTTAGCCTTGAGGCGAAACATTTGTGACAATAAACCCTAATTTTTTACACCTACATTACTCGGGTGGAAATACGGTTTTCATGGTGACCAATTTTTCTTTTTTCTTTTTTGAAGAGGACTCTATCAGTATTATAAGACTCATATGGAACGTGAGAAAATCAAGAACTAGTCGATTATTTGTAAAGAATAAAAATTTAAGACCCATTAAAAAGAGTTTCATAGCCTACTAATTATCCCAAGTACAGATGAATCTCAACGTGTTTCGCTACTTCATTTTTGAAATCATTTATGTAATGAATTTTTGTGACCACCAGTTCTGGTCACTCTAGTTCGACCTATTGGCACATATACTTTTACGTTTTTCAAGTTAATACTCAGATGAGTTTTAAAAATGTTGCATTCTACACGATTACTAGCCCAAGTAAAATCGAACTTTCTCGCAAGGATATAGTTGCAAGCTATTAAGAGTATCTTCAAAAGACTCTCTATTTTTAAAGATCACATCTTATCATTTAGAGAGCATTTATAAATTTAGAAAGTTAAAATTTTGAAGTACTCTAACAAACTCTTTATATTTAACACTAAATTTTACTACTACCAAAAACATATTTATTATTTTTCTTTATCTTTTATTTTAACTAGTTTTTCTTTATATTATTTCATTGTTTTTTTACATTGAAAATTGAAACTTTTTTAAAATAGAGAATATTTCATATTTAAAGAGTCTTTTGAAAATACTTTAAAAACCTAATTCTTGTTACGTAGTTCCATTTTGGTATTGCTTGGGTTAGGTTTTGGAAAGTTAATAGGATATATACAAAATTTGAGTGCTAGCAACTGTAATGAAAAAAAAAAGTCCCATTACATGAAAGTTAACAAAACTTAGTTACACGCTTGTAAAGATTTTACTATTTGGTACTAAAGGGAAGACACAAAGGGACCCCATATTCATGTAGGATGTCAAATCAATGTGAATGGCTAAGCAACTAGATTATAGGTACAAAACGTCTCATATGGAACTACAATGGTGCATATGTGTGGTGATAAATGGCATCAACATGCGTGTGGAATTCTATCTTCCATATTCACTCTCTCAATCATGCAACAATGTCATAATCATTGATATAATTTTACATAATGTTACATGATATTTTATTATTGAATTGTTTAAAGCAAACTCAATTTTTCTATCAAATCATCTACTTTCACATAAGATTATATAGCTGCTTCTCATAAAATTCATCTGGCAATTTGACAAAATCCTTACTATTGGGATGCTTTTTTTATTTTTTTCTCGATTCGATATCTGGATTTGCTTAGTGGTTGTACAAGACATAATGACAAGCATCAACATACACGTGTCAAACGATGAGTAGGTGTTCTATAGTGATGTATAGAAAATTTGAAATTGTAAGTGTTTGAAGAGATTTGATGCGATTAACATTAGTGTGTTTAAATAATTGGGGTGTGTGTTGAGGATTAATTATAGCCACTCTCTCCTAAAACATACCACTTTCGTGAATAACCACTTATTTTTCAACATAGAGAAAAATGGACTATCAATTCAAGTTGTTTTTACGTAATGAATAAATTAAGGAGAAAAGGGGTTAAGCAAGATATTTCTCCATTCTTGTTATCTGTTAATGATTTCATATTATCGTTTCCTTTAAGTGAGTCTAATTTGAGTATCAACCTATGTACGATTAAACAATTCATCACATCACATCACATCACATCACTTCAATTTTTATTTTTTTTTTCTTTTGGGGTAATTTATCAATACTTATGTATAAGTAGGAGAATGATATGCAAAAAAGATTCCTAACATACGAGTTCTCTCCAACGAAAATAGACTCGTGAGACAAACTCTAGACTATATGAAGTTAAAGATGTGTTTTCTCATATTTCCTTATGTGATTTCTAATGGATAATTTTTTATAATCTCGGAATCTACTGATTTAAGCGTTACAAGCCACTCTTCAAGAAAAAAAAAATGTAAATAATTAGCAACACATTGTCACATTCTATAGATATTAACTAAGGTCTAATTAATATAATGGTCCCAAGAAAGACAAAGGCATTTGTCTCACACCACGTGCAATAGACATAAAATTGAAAGGCATACTGCCCCCCGGGGCACATCCAAGTTGGCAAAGGATGGGCATTGCTGGGCTTACAACTTCAGGATGGAGAGTTCGAATCCTGGATGGAGCAGCTGAATGATGTAATATTCAATTGTGGTTGGAGCAGCTTGGTGATGTAATATTCATGGACGAAGGCTCCCTTGTCGCCTAGACTATAAAGAGTG
>CAIGRB010096356.1:7207-18206 GCA_903798255.1 Fraxinus quadrangulata | reverse complement strand
GTTGAATTACTATGATTATTATGTAAAGGCTATCAACTAGTTCTTCTGGAGGTTTCTTTAGAATTTCTTTGTTCTAGAAGTGATTTAGTAATTTAGGGCTTATTTGACGGATATTATTGAGGAAATAATACATTTTAAATAGTGATATAATATGAAATATGTGGTTAAAAAGTAAAGAAAAGTTCTTGATATGATAAAAAATATTATTTTATTGAAAAACGTGTAGTTAAAAATGAATTTTGAAAAAATATATATCAAACATAGACTTAATTATAATTTCTCTTATATTCCAATTATCCTGCACTATTTAGCCTCCGTCGAGTTCTTTAGTAGTATGAGGTGATGCTTGTATCAACCAACAAAACATGATTTGATATTAATTTTAATCTAATCAAAATTAATAATTAATTTTAATCACATATTTTATAAGATTCATAATTTTTTAATCATACATTTCATAACTTTCATTAAACAATCTGATTTTACTTCACATCAAACATGGTTAAACTTTTAAATTAAAGAAAATGAACAAAAAAAGTTAACCTGCTTTTGTAACCGACACAAAAGCTAAAGTTGCTTTCAGCAAACTCCGTTGAAAGTTATCACGAGCGACACAATTTCTTTCCATTAAAGATTTGACTAGTATGCTTTTAATCATTATTGCTTGTAAAAATAAATAAAATACAAGACATAATTTTCTAGATTGGTATAATGAGTTAGGTAAATTTTGTCCAAATCTAATCTTCGTGCCGATTTCATTTCACACGTTAGTGAAAAATAAATTAATATCGAAATAAATATTAAATTGAAGCCAGTTGAGAATGTTGACCCTTAAACTCACTAGGGCTCTATTGTCAATAGATTTGCAACCACGTCTCTATTAACCTTTGTATTAGCTACACTGATAGAATTATGATGTGATTTGAATTCTATTTTGAAGATGATTGAGAATTCTAATTAAGGTCGACATTAAGGGGAATTCTATTTGTTGGAATGTTTTTGGAATCCAATTCGAAATATATAAGGCAAATTCTAGTTGAAATTCTATTTGAAAACCCAATTGAGAGTTAAAATTTGTGTTGAATTTAAAAAGATCAAGTTAAGGACCAGGGATGACTTTTCACTGCAATTATGCTTGCCTGGCGCTCGACTGAAGTTCAAGATTCCAAAACAGTGAACGGTTTCCCTTGGCGCCAGTCGGGCGCTCGAGAATTGGGCGGCGCTCTCCTTGTGCTTGAGCGCCATGTCCACCCATGCTCATTTTTTTCGTTTTGACGCTTTTAGAGCATTTCTTTTCATCTATAACTCTACTTTTAAGGTTTGAAACATTTTCTATATATTTAGCTCTTTATTATATTAGAAATTAAATTAGATAAATAAAAAATACAAAATCACTTTAATTCTTTCTCCATATTTTAGTGAAAATTCCATCCATGTACCAATTATTTTATTCTTGAGTTTGTGAACAATTATTTCATATTGTGTTATTATTTTCTCACCTATTTTCACAACAAATTGATATCAGAGTTAACCGATATTTTTGTCGTTGTTTATAACAAACTGGTATAAGAGCTAAGACTTAATTCACAGGGAGATTTTTTGATTCTGGGATGACAACTATGAAGTATGATATTTCGCTTTTGAATCGCAGCACAAGATTTTCATTGTGGCAGGTTAATAAGCGATCAATACTTGCTAAGATGAATTTGGATGATGTGTTGTTGAAATTTGAGAAGATGCTCACAACTTAGAATCAGGAGGAAAAACAAACTTAGGTATCGGAAGACCCCTTTGACAAATTCATTCATCTTTCGAATAACATTTTTCGGGATGTTTTGAAGAAGTACGCCGCAG
Source organism: Fraxinus quadrangulata (assembly GCA_903798255.1). Classification (NCBI taxonomy): domain Eukaryota; kingdom Viridiplantae; phylum Streptophyta; class Magnoliopsida; order Lamiales; family Oleaceae; genus Fraxinus; species Fraxinus quadrangulata. The sequence goes on along the minus strand of CAIGRB010096356.1, from coordinate 16,352 downwards.
CTTTATGGTTAAATGGAGCAATTGTGCACAACGAAGAGTCTTACTAGTAGCTTGCACTTGTCGCAGAGTCTTTATTCTCATCATATGACAAAAGATAATCACTCGAAGATCACCTAGCCGTGTTTAAGGAAATCGTCGCTGATCTTGAAACCTTAGAGGTTAAATATGATGAAGAAGATCTGAGTTTGATTTTGATGTATTCATTGCCCACTTCATACATGTCATTTAGAGACACGATCTTATATAGTCGTGATACTTTCACCATTGAAAATATTTATGATACTCTACATTCAAAGGAAAAGATGAAACATCTCGTTCGAACTGTTGCTCATGGAGATGATCTTATTGTTGATGGTGGTTCTGGAAGATTCAAATTAATGTCTAATTTCACAAATAAAATTTGTAATTATTGCAAAAAGAATGAAAACTTGGTTAAAGATTGCTATAAGTTGTAGAATAAAGAAAAATTGCCTACAACTAATCAAGAGAAAAAAACAATTAGATACTTTGGGTGACTCCAGTGTTGGAGAAATGTTTCACAATGATGGAGATCTTTTGGTGATTTTCGATGGCCATTCCAAATATGAAGAGGATTGGATTCTTGATACGATTTTCACTTTTCATACGTGTCCCAATCACAACATATGAAGAAGTTTTCAAAGGTGTTGTAGTGACTGGTAATAATACACCTCGTCGGATAACTGGTATAGGAAGGGTCAAAATTAAGTTGATTGATGGAAGTGTCACAACAGTTGATACAGTGTGGCATGTTCCTGATTTGAAGTGGATATTATCTCCTCAAGTATTTTTGACTTGAAATTGTACAAATTCATTAGTGAAGATGGAGTCCTAAAGACTTGTAGAGGTGCTCATATTGTGTTCCAGATATGGAAACGTCTCAATCATATGTCTTGTAAGGTTCTATAGAATCTTTGAAGGTCAATCATCATAGATTTAGAGCTCGGGTGAATCGTAAGTTTGGTTAGTATCATTTTATCTGGGGTCTACTTTGATGAATACATTTAATTCAACTTCGAAAGTTATGAATAATTTTGCTTTACCAGAATTACCCGCAGCACATTGTATTCAATTTCTAGAAATAGGCCCGTTTTTGAGAATATGTCTCCACATAGGTACAAAGATGTTGATTTAGTTAATTCTGCTTCATTTGTAGTTGGAGGTGATGAATCTAACAAAAATCCTTCAGTAGAAGCATTTCATGGTGATTCTGTTATAAGGCTTGTTTCAACTTTGTTTGGTGATTATTAATCACGTTTGATTTTATTGCTCGTGATTCGAGCAATTTTGGTGTCCAAGGGTGTTCTTGAAATTTTGATTACTTAGTTTTTTGACTTTGAACCCATTCGATTTTTGTGGTAGAGGTGGAGAATATTCTCATGTTGAAAATTTTGATGGAGAAGTTCGTTTGTATTTGTTATTTAAGAGTTGAAGTTCATTCCTTGAAATTGAGTTTTGTCTCCTGTTGAAAATCATTGAAATTTACTCATGACAGTGAAATTTGTATCAAGGTGCAATTTATTAGAATTAGGGTATGACCCGAATTCTATTTTAATGATGATTGAAAATTCTAATTAAGGTCGGCATTAAGAGGAATTCTATTTGTTGGAATGCTTTTGGAATCATATTCGAAATCGATTTGACAAATTCTAATTGAAGTTCTATTTGAAAGCCCAATTGAGAGTTGAAGTGTGTGTTGGATTTAAAGAGATTAAGAAGTGGATCAGGGAGGACTTTTCGGCGCAAATATGTTTATTGATGCTCGACTAGAGCTCGAGCGCCCAAAACATTCAAGCTTGCGCCCGCGGCGCTCTAGCGCCTATTCATCCGGCCCAAGCCCATTTTCGTATTTTGATGCGTTTTGAGTATTCATTTCATCGATAACTTTTCTTTTAGGATATATATATGTATAGCGTTTCACTGTATTATAGATTAAGTTAGATAAATAAAAAATTCAAAATAATTGTAATTATTTCTCTATATTATAGTGAAAACCTCATTCTCTGTCAATTATTTTGTTCTTGAGTTTGTGATCAATTACTTCATATTGTGTCATTATTTTCTCGCATATTCTCATCGTTGTTTGTAACATGTACAATAAGAGAGGAACTATTAGCACCAATATCAACGAGTCGAAAAAAGGGTCATGACCATTTGTATTTCGACGTTAAGTCAACTGGGGGTATAAAATATTATAGAATGGGTGTAGGATGTTGGATTGTGATGCCATTTATGACTTTTGCTTTCCAACAGTTTGGGCAATGATGAATTGGGCCTGGCTCATTGCTGGAATGTTTTTTTTCCATTGCTCGATAACAATTTGAAATTGGCCTAAGAACCCGACCCACTTGTCTTGCCACTTGTGCTGCTCTAGGTCGTCGATTTCATGGCTGATCAATGGTTGATTCTAATGGATATATATACCAGCTGGACCGTCTATTTTGGATGGACTTACACTTTGGTTTTCTCTTCTGCATCTGGGAAGCTTCTGGTGTTTCCTGTTTTCATGATTTCTCTCTTCTCTTCTCGTTTCTTTGTGATTCTTTTTGTATGATTAAAACCTCTGGTGTTTAATCCTCAATCTGAGTGATTGTTCCATATGTGGTTCTTCGAGAGAGAGAGTAGTTTTGGTTTTGACAGTGGCTATGTTTCTTCGGTCTATTGAGTAGTTATAATAGAAGTAGATTAGGGGTTTTGGTGTTTCTTGTGGCCGTTTCAATGTACAAAAGGGTACAACGTAGTCTGAGCCCTATATCGAAGAAAGAACTGATTTCTTAATGAATCAATATTCTATGTGAATCTAGTTTATGCTTCCGTTGTGGTTTTTGACTCTACAAGTAGTATTAGAGCGTTTGTGAGTCTGAAAGGAGTCTTTGATTGTTTGATTCACTGAAAAATTAATTTTTAGTTGACATCTGTTTATTGATCTGAAATTGCTGAAACCCTGATTTTCGATTTGGCTACTAATCTTTTCTCTGTTTGTGTTCTTGTGAGGGAATTTGATTTTTGGTGAATTGTGCTTGGAGTTTGGGCTTCGAGCTAGCTGAGGGCTGATTATTGAAACTGTCCGCGACTGGTTTTTGGTGAAATGATTCCTAACCCTTTTACTTATTTCCTTGTCATTAGATCTTGATCATTGTTATTTTCCCACTGTTTCCCCATTTATCATTGATCCTTGGTATTAGAATTAAGTCTTGACTTGGGGTCATGAACCTCATGGAATCCAAGTGAATTCTAATATCAGAAATTGTTAGAATTCTAGATATTAATCTGCTTAATATACTGTAGCATAATTCTTTGTGAATTGTTGTGGTTGTTGGTTAATTTAATATCTTTGCTGATTATGCTTTCTTCGCTGTAATAATTAAACTGCTTACCATCACTGTTAATTTTTTTTTGTCTTCACTGAGTTGTTAGTCTGCTTCAGTTTGATATTTTCATTCTTGATTTGATTTACACAGTGATTTGTGTGATTTTAAATTGATTGCTTGGAATATCCGTTTCCTTTTTTTTTTGTAGAACCGTGACCTAAAAAAATCTTTTTTGTTGATTAAAAATTTCAAAAGACAATGACAAGATTTGAACTTGAAGTTTTTAATGGAAAATGAGATTTTCCCATTTGGCAGCAAAAAAAAAAAATGAAAGGGGTCGTAGTTCAACAGAAAGTGGCTAAGGCTATAACTGGTGATTTTCCTGCTACTATGACTGATGACCAAAAACATGAATCCGATGAACCTGTATATACTTTCATAATTCATCATTTGTCTAATCAAGTGTTAAGAAAAGTTGGTAAATAAGATAATGCTTAGGCTTTGTGGAAAAAGTTTGAAGAGTAATACATGTCTAAGAATCTGCCTAATAAACTCTTCATTTTAGAGAGGTTCTTTAGCTTTAAGACATATATGTCTATGGACTTAGATGATAATCTTGATACTTTTAATAAATTAGTTCAAGATATCACTAATACTGGGGATAAAGTTTCTGAAGAATATAAAGCTGTTATCCTTTTGAATACTATATATGATGTGTATAAGGATATTAAGTCTGCTATTAAGTGTGGTAGAGATACCTTAACTCCCGAGATAGCGATCAACTTTTTAAGAAGTAAAGAATTAGAGTTTAAGGTTGATAGAACTGGGAAGGATTTTGAGAGTTTGTCTGTGAGAAGTAGACTTATTGCTAGGCAAGTCAATAGTCAGAGTCATCAATGGAGTAATCATAAAAATTTTAAGAAGAAAGGATAGGGGAGATCTATATCTAAATCTAGGATTGGAAATATGAAGTTTTATGGATGTGGAAAAACGAGACATTTTATAAAGGACTGTTATAAGAAGAAGAATGAACAGAGGGTGATAAAAGTGGATGAGGAGAATGTTATTAAACTCCTAGGTGACATGATTGTTGATATGTATGTGATGACAGAACCCACTTCTGATATGAATACTATCAATTATGCAGATGACAGTGGTCAGGATAGTGAATGGATTCTGGATTCAGGGTGTACACATATGACCTCTAGAAAACCTTGGTTAGAGAACTTTAAGGTTCTTGATGGTGGAGAGGTGGTTATGGACAACGATGTAGCTTATAGCATTAAAGGAATTGGTAGTGTGACTTTGAAGTTTGACAATGGATACACCTTTACCTTAGAAAGAGTAAGGTATATTCCTGATTTGAATATGAACTTGATTTCTATAGGTAATCTAGATGACATAGGCCTGTAAGGTCGGATTGGTAACGGTTTTTTGAAAGTAATTAAGGGTTCTTTAGTTATTTTCAAAGGTACCAAGAGGAGTGGTATATATGTCACTAGAGCCAGTGTAGTTCAGAGTTACATTGCTGGGTCTTCTAGTGTTGAGATTGATGCTACCCTGAAGTGGTATAATAGGCTAGCTCATGTGAGTGAAAAGGGCTTGTATATTTTGAATAAGAGAGGGACATTTGGTAAGAATGTGATTTTTAAAGTTCATTTCTGTGAGCATTATACCTTAGGAAAACAATATAGGCTTCATTTTAATACTGGTCAGCATAAGACTGCATCCATCCTAGAGTATATTCATTCTGATTTGTGGACTACTACTCAAGGTGGTAACAAATATTTTTTATCACCGATTGATGATTTTTCAAGAAAAGTTTGGATTTACATTTTGAAACAAAAATCATAAGAATTGGAAAAATTTAATTGAAAATCAAAAGGATAAAAAGATCAAAGTTTTAAGAACTTACAATTGTTTGGAATTTTATAATTCTACATTTGATCAACTGTGTAGAGATGATGGGATTCTCAGGCACAAAATTGTTCTATATACTCCTCAACAAAATGGAGTTGCTGAAAGAATGAATATGACTCTATTGGATAAAGTTAGATGCATGATGATTAGTTTAGGTGTTCCTAAAGTCATTTGAGATGAGGATGTTATGACAGCTGTATATATTGTGAATAGGACACCTTCTAGTGTTTTAGATGGTAAGACACCTGAAGAGGTATGGCTAAAAAAATTATCTAATTATACTATTTTGAGGACTTTTGGGTGTGCTGTATATTCTCACCAAAGTATAGGCAAGTTGGAGCCTAGATCTCAGAAATATGTTTTCATGGGGGTATCCTGAGGGAGTGAAAGGATATAGACTTTGGACTAGAGATGAGAAATGTTTTAAAATGATAACCAGTAGGAATGTGGCGTTTAATGAAGCTGATATGCCTTATTTGAATAAGAAAGTCTCTAGTGATATTCCTAAGAGTGATGAGGACGATGAGACTAGAATGATAGTGAAATTAGGTCGTTCTCCTGAACTTGTTGAGGATGAACAAGTTGAGAATGAAGTTGGTGAGGAGAGTGATGGTGTTACTGGTTCATAGGAACCTATTGAAGGTAGTGAACATGACTTAGTAGGTGATGTAGTTGATCCTCTAAGGGATTATCGACTTGCTCTAACACAGCTAGGTGGGAGATTAGGAAACTTGTTAGGATGGGTGCTTATCAATCATTTGCTATTTTTTATATCAAGATTTAGCTTTTAAGGAGCCTAAATCTTATGAGGAGGTTTTAGGTTGTCAACAATCTATTAAATGACTAGGTGCTATGGAAGATGAAATTAAGTTCCCTACGAAAAATAATACTTGGAAATTAGGTCCTAAATCTAGAGATAAGTCTTTAGTAGTCTGTAAGTAGGTTTATAGTATTAATGAGGGTAGTTCTTCTAAAGAGCCTATTAGGTTTAAAGCTAGATTTGTTGCAAAGGGGTTTACACAAAAATCTAGTATTGATTACAATGAAATTTTCTCTCCAGTTCTGAAATATACTACTATAAGAGTCATGCTTGCTTTGGTTGCTCAATATGATTTAGAGCTTGAACAAATGAATGTTAAAACTGTCTTCTTGTATGGTGACTTGGATGGAACAATTTATATAATACAACCGCAATGTTTCATTGATTCTAAAAGACCTAATCATGTTTATCTGTTAAATAGGTCTTTGTATGATTTGAAACAATCACCTATGCAATGGTATATAAGATTTGACAATTATGTATCATCTACTGATTTTATGAGAAGTGCCTTTGATCATTGTCTTTATTTTAAAAGAAATGATAGAAATGATGTGATTGTTTATCTTCTTTTGCATGTTGATGACATGCTATTGATTGAACATAAAATGAGTGATATTAATGATATTAAAAAGATTTTAAGTGCTGAATTTGAAATGAAAGATTTAGGACATGCTTGGAGAATCCTAGGAATAGATATTAAAAGAAATAGATCACAACAATCTATTCTTTTAACTCAATCTGATTATGTGAAAAAAAGGTAATATCTAAGTTTGCTATACATAATTCTAAGCACGTTACTTTGTCTCTTGCTTGTCATTTTAAGTTGAGTAAAGAACAATATCCACAAGATGAATCTAATATCAAATACATGCAAAAAGTACCTTATGCTAATGCTGTTGGATCTATTATGTATACTATGGTGTGTACTAGACCTAATGTTGCACATGCTATTAGCATTTTGAGTAGGTTTATGGCAAACGTGGGTCCTGAATATTGGACCACTTTAAAATGACTTTTAAGATACTTAAAATGTTCTATAGATTTATGATTGCATTTTAAATTTTGTAAAGAGGGAGTTGTGTTGAAAGGATATGTGGATTCTGATTATGTTAGTAATAAAGATAATAGAAAATCAACAACTACATATGTGTTTACTTTGTGTGGAATTTGCATTAGTTGGAAGTCTCAATTGCAGTCTATTGTTGGCTTATCTACTACAGAAGCTGAGTACGTAGCTGCTACTAAAGCTATAAAAGAGTCTTTGTGGCTTAAATGCTTGTTAAGTGAACTAAATGAATTGCATGATCCTGTTGTGGTTTATTGTGATAGTCAAAGTGCTATTCATTTGTATAAAAATTCTGTTTTTCATGATATGACTAAACATCTAGATATTAGGATGCATTTCATTAGAGATATAGCTCATAAAGAATCCATTTTGCTTCAAAAAATCCCTACACAATTTAATCATGCAGATATGGGAACAAAGGTACTTCCTCTTACCAAGTTTAAATCTTGTTTACAAATCTTAAGAATTGATTCTGGGTGAATTTTGTGTTTCTGCATGTGATGACCTTCTTGGTATTGGTGTTATTAAACACTAATGTCTTTTGGATGTTTATAGTATTGACATCAAGGGGAGATTTGTTAGATTGTGATGCCATTTATGACTTTTGCTTTCCTACAGTTTGGGCAATGATAAATTGGGCCCGGCCTATTGCGGGAATTTTTTTGGCCATTGCCCAATAATACTTTGAAACTGGCCCAAGAACTCGACCCACATGTCTTGCCACTTGTGCTGTTCTAGGCCATCGATTTCATGGCTGATCAATGGTTGATTCTAATGAATATATATACCAGCTGAACCGTCTATTTTGGACGGAATTTCACTTTGGTTTTCTCTTTTGCATCTGGGAAGCTTATGGTGTTTTCCGTTCTTCGTGATTTCTCTCTTTTCTTCTCGTTTCTTTGTGATTCTTTATGTATGATTAAAACCTCTAGTTTTTAATTCTCAATCTGAGTGATTGTTGCCTTCGTGGTTCTTCGAGAGAGAGTATTTCTGGTTTTGATAGTGGCTGTGTTTCTTCAGTCTATTGAGTAGCTATAGTAGAAGTAGATTAAGGGTTTTGGTGTTTCTTGTGGCCGTTTCAATGTACAAAAGGGTACAATGTATTCTGAGCCCTATATCGAAGAAAGAACTGATTTCTTGATGAATCAAGTATTCTATGTGAATCCAGTTTATGCTTCTGTTGTGGTCTTTTACTCTACATTGGAGAAACCATATTTGACTAGAATTTAAAGAATTGCATACCTTTACCTTATGTATCTGTATTTATTTAAATGAGAGAATTCCTTGGGAAACAAGGATTGGAAGGTACAAATCTAACTCCATGTATCATATTTTTATTGGTTCACATAACTCCTTGAGCTATGCAAAGTTTTCTTCTTTAAGTTTATTTCCTTTTACAATTAGGTCTTCTTGTAAAATTTGATTCCATTAGATCTTTCTTGAGCCCTAGGGATTCACTTGCTGATTTCAAGGGACTGACAAGATATGTTTCTTATCCAATATTTCCAACCTAAAGCGTCTCCAAATTCGAACATCACAATCACTTTCGCTTGTTTAGCTACATGATTTCTCGCAATTATCATTTAGCACCTAGGCGTTCGCTTGGTTGGCGATAACTTTGGTGGTAGGTGAGGTTGTGCAATGACTAGAACGATGACAATAATATCGAAAGAAGAATATGCAGACTTGGCACACTAGTGTTTATGTGGAGGCTTCGCAGGATCTAGGGTGTAACATTAGTTTCCCAAGAGTCTAATATTCATGTTAGTCTTAGGATTTTGTTTTGGTCCCTGATTGTTTTACTTATATTCTCATGGTGTGATTACGTAAAAGTGTTGGGTGTTCGTGTTGTGTTGATGATGATGATCTACATTTTGTGATCTTCTTGGGTCCTTGTTTTTGCGAAATTACCTTGCGAAGCTCTTTGTCCGAGGTATAATAGAGAAAAAATTGATACTCAAATATGAGAGATTTGTCCAACTTGAAATTTATTTGCTCTGAGTTATGACA
>CAIGRB010096347.1:73965-85012 GCA_903798255.1 Fraxinus quadrangulata | reverse complement strand
TTTTTTTTTTTTTTTTTTTTTTGTGATGCAATGAGTTTCAAAGGTATTATAAACTGCTCAAAATGGGCAAAATAACATGGTTTCAAAATATAAACTGCTTCAAATGAGCATTTGACTCTACTTGAAATTGTTATGTTACAACTTCTTAGTGATCAGTGTGAAATATTGGAACCTTCCCCAACCCCTGTGGGTGTCCCATGCACTTGTCGATTGCATACGTATAAACTATAAACTTAATGAGAATCACAAGGATGCTGCCTTTGACACTCTTCCTTTCTGAAACCAAAACATTGCACGTTGATAGTGACTTCACTGGTATTCTTGTCAATTCAAAGTTTCCTATAATTTACGAAATTGATTTCAATTACTACAGGGTGGCCAAGTACCAGGAAGCGAATCCTGGTGTTTTCACCATTATTACCTTCCCATTCCTATTTGCCGTTATGTTTGGAGATTGGGGCCACGGTATATGCTTGTTTCTTGCAACACTGTATTTCATATTCCGGGAGAAGAAACTATCCAGACAGGTAATCACCTTGCTTATCCATATGTGTTTGGCTTATCTTTCATCTCTAGTTCAAACACTTGGTGTCTGCAACATCTTTTACACAATTCATGACTCGAATTATCTGTGAATGAAAATGTACTAATTAGCAAGATATACTTCTATGTACCCCTACAGACAGTATCTTCCATTTGTTCAAGCAGGATCTGAAGTATGGGCCTTATTAGTAGAATGCCTTCCAATGTGGTTATTAACCTATCCCGTGCCATGGAATAAAACATTAACTGGAAGATCTATCCAAAATAATTCATTATTCATCTTCTGGTTACTTTTGTGATGGATTCTAATATCATATGTTTTCATGTTTGTTTTCTGTAAATGTTACGGAATATTTCTTTTGACAGGAAACAAAAGGATTTAAATTCAAATTATCTAGAATATTATTAAAACAGCTGTCTCATGTCATTTATGTCTTTAGTCTATTTTGAACCTTTTTTATTATTTCAATTTGATTCTGTCAAGAACAGAAGCTTGGGGATATTATGGAGATGACATTTGGTGGTCGTTATATTATTATGATGATGGCACTGTTCTCAATATACACTGGACTTATATACAACGAATTCTTTTCTGTGCCGTTTGAACTATTTGGACGTTCCGCTTATGGTTGCAGAGATTCAACCTGCGGGTATTGAATTAGTACTTCAAATTTGTTACATCACCTTTCCTCATTCAGTACAATTCTCAAAATAATCTCATCACTTTATCATAGGGATGCTTCTACAGTGGGATTAATTAAGGTTCGTGACACCTATCCATTTGGTGTTGATCCCAAGTGGCATGGTTCTCGCAGTGAATTGCCATTCCTCAACTCTTTGAAGATGAAAATGTCAATTCTCTTGGGCGTCGCCCAGATGAATCTTGGGATCGTCCTCAGTCATTATAATGCAAAGTTTTTTGGAAATGACTTGAATATATGGTAAGGTTTAGATTGTGTTGTTGAACTTTTTCATGTAAGCAGATGTTACTCAGTTGGCACAATTGCTTACTACATCTGTTGGGTGGAAAAATTTCTGTTCCCGAATGTGTTTTTTAATATCTAATATTATCATTATCAAGTGATCTACTAAGTGTCTTTACTGCACTACTTCAGGTATCAATTCATTCCCCAGATGATATTTTTGAACAGCTTGTTTGGCTACCTTTCACTTCTCATAATTGTTAAGTGGTGCACCGGTTCTCAAGCTGATCTGTACCATGTAATGATATACATGTTCCTGAGCCCAACTGATGATTTAGGAGAGAACCAGCTTTTTTGGGGCCAGAGGTTCCTCCAGGTTAGATAATTTGTTTTTCTGCCTTAATTGAAGACTATTTGTGCTTATCCCGTTATACTTTATGTACTCTCAGCATTTTGCCCTACCCTTTGGCAGATTGTGTTACTATTACTGGCACTAGTTGCTGTACCATGGATGCTGTTTCCAAAGCCATTTCTTTTGAAGAAGCAACACGAGGAGGTATGTTTAGAATTTAGAGTATGTTTGGCTAAGCTTAAAAGGTTCAAGCATAAGTAAATAAGTTCGTTCTAGAAAAATACATTTTTATTGGTCAAAGATTGAAAAGTAAGTTACTATTTTGCTACTAATGTAAGAGTCATTTTGAAGATAAGTAACTATTTTTACTTAAAAGACTAAGAAAAAGTAACATGTCCAAACATGTTTGGACAAAAAGTGACTAAAAATAACAATTTTAAGCTTTGCCGAACTGCTGACTTAAATTGCACTTATTAGTCATCCTTTTAAAATATTGCATCACTTCCTTATCAATTACCATTTGATGCTCTTACAGAGACATCATGGTCAATCCTATGCACCACTCCAGTACACAGATGGTAACTCTTTTGAATTAGAGATTGACCATGGTTCACATGGACACGAGGAATTTGACTTCAGCGAAGTTTTTGTGCATCAACTTATACATACCATAGAGTTTGTTCTTGGAGCAGTTTCTAATACAGCTTCATATCTACGGTTGTGGGCCCTCAGGTCTGTATCTAACAATTGCAAATTCTCTTCTGTGCCTACCATGCTAAATGCTGGTGCTGATATACGTGTGTGCATACGTTTTATTTTCTTTTATTTCTTAGGTTCGTTTGGTGGATTTTTTGTCCTACGACCCTTGCTTCTTAATAAAATGGGGCAAATTTTTTTGCTATATAAAATCATAATTCAGATTCAATAGCGCTGTATTAGGAAGAATCTTGGGAGAACTGCGGCTCCTACACTATTATAATCAGTCTCATTTCAAGAATCTGTTGGATGTGCTGGATAAATGATGATTAAGCTGCTAATGAAGAGAGTGCAAAGAATTCGTCTTGATTATCTAAAAGTGAAAAAATCATTTAAAAATATTTAAATGTTTGGAAAGAAACTTATGATATCCTTGGGACAAAATTAAAAGAAATTGGTTATCCTGTTGGTTTTATATGAACTTGGAGCCAGGAAATCCTTCCTCTATAAGTGATCTTTTCCAATTTTTGAAATCTTTACATTTATTTCTCTTTGAGATGATCTTTCTTCAAATAATCTTCTGTTCAGTCAACAAATATTTAATTTTTTGTCCTGTCGATGGGTCTACTTGAAGCTGTACCATTTTTGCTCAATAGCTTTTCCCCCTCTCCCTTGCAATAACTACGTGTAGAGGTGCACAAAGTAGTTGCAATTATGGCAGGATTTCTTTAATCATTGTCTGTTGTTCCCTTAATGTACATTTTATCTGTTTCTTTCCATCTTCATTGGTTTTCTTTCGATCTTATGCAGCCTCGCACATTCGGAATTATCTAGTGTATTTTATGAGAAGGTTTTACTTCTTGCATGGGGGTAAGTGTTTGTTCCCTTCTTGGTTTGCCTTGCTCAACAAAACAGAAACTATTAGAACAAAAACAAAAAAATTTGTTGCGACTTCACCGAATATGCTAATCACATGTAAGGTAAAGTTAATTCGGTTGCATTCATGTACATCACAACTTACAGATTTGTTTACCAACAAATGATGTGACGAGACTTGAATGGATCAAAATCTCATCAACCAAATAAAAAAATACTGCGCTTTTTTTTGACACATCATTCATCTGTAAACGATTATGTAAATTGTGATGTACGACAAGCATTTTATAATTGAATTAGAGGGGGTATTATACAATATTCAGAAAGAATAAAATGCTAAGATCTTGTTTAATAAACTGTTGAGTATGGAACCGCACCAAGTGCATTTTGTGGCATCAATGCAGGTTCAACAACGTCATTATCCTCATCATCGGCATAGTTGTATTTATATTTGCAACTGTTGGCGTGCTTCTCGTGATGGAAACACTGAGTGCTTTCCTGCACGCCTTGCGGCTTCATTGGGTCGAGTTTCAGAGCAAGTTTTACCAGGGAGATGGTTACAAATTTTCTCCATTCTCGTTTGCATTGATTAGTGAGGATGAACAGTAAACATCTGGAAGTCAGTTTTTTAAACCGAAAACTTGAACATATTTTGGTTCCGTTGAAGTTTGGCAATTTGATTCTTTCACACGGATCGAGGTTTTAGGATTTGCTGTATATGAACATTTACACAAGTTTGGGGCAGATGATTTTCCTCTCCAAAGCACCCACTTTAGGTCGCCGATGGTCATCCTTTGATATTCGCTATTACTTCAAATATTCTCTTATAAGATATTTTCACCGTTTATTGTTTTAAGAACACTATAATGTGCAAAATCCTACTTTTGGTGCAGGTATCTGCAATTTATTTTATTTTAGTAGAAAAAGAAAGCAATCAGGATAATCTTGTTCTTGCTCTTGTTGGGTTCACTAGCCTCGAGCACAACCAAAATTTAGCTGGCCCTATGGCTGGCCCAGGATGGCGATATGCCAGGGCAATCAGGCTGTCTTGGCAATTTTTACTTGAGAAGTGATATAAGTACATAATGTTATATATAATGGTGTACGTGGTATTGGATCCAACCTTTAATTCAAATTTTACACTTTTACATTAACAATAGGATTTTGTCCACATTACATTATGGACATCATTATCTACCCAAATTATACACACAGAATTTTCCTTTTTAGTTTGCGACATTTCTACCACATAATTAACTTTGGTCACTGGGCACGTCACTGCAACAGTGTTAATAATGTTTTATAGTTTCATGTTATCACAACAAAGCAGTAATATTGGGATTTTATTAGCCAATATCGTTCCCATGAACAAGCAAAAGACACCCTCTATTTCTTGATATTATGAAAATAAAAAATTCTACACCTGATTACTCTAGTTTTATGTAATAAAAGAGCTTTTACATGTATAAAAAAAATTTTATCGGGGAAATGATTTATGAAAAATGCTAAGTGTACATAATTATTGTATACAAGGGTGTCCATAACCCTCACATATAATTATGTACAACAAGCAGAGTCCATGATTTATTTTGATATCTATAATTAACTAGAACAATCCTACTATATGTACAAGAAAAATTGCCCAACTACATTACAGGAGGACGGGTGGTGCACCCTGACAATCTCCCTTGTAAAGGGGGCTTAACTTTGACAAGAATAATGTTTTATGGCAATTCTTCAAATAAATTTCTAAAAAATGACAATTGTACTCGTGCAATTCTAGAAGTTATTATCATTGTATCCACAATCCTGCCCTATGAATATAAGATTTTGATTCTCATTATAATGCACACAAGTTTATATTGACTTTTATTCTCTCTCATCTTTTCCTTTCTTTTCATAATACGTTATCAGCACGATAACTTGATTTTTCAAAGTTTAGTGAATGTAGTAATTTTTTTTTAAGTATAATCATATATCACATGTGCCAAAATTAATTTGGTGACATGAATTTTTTTCGCCAATTCACGTATCAAATTCATGTATGTAATTGGTTTATTAATTGTGCAAAAATCATAATTATTCATGCATTCAATTCATAAATTCATGAATCTCGAGACTGATTTTATTCATAAATTAATAAATCATTCATACAAATAATAATACATGTCCGTTTATTTGGTTTTCTTTTAGTAGCAGAAAAGCTGACCAACTTTTATGATAAAACATTGCAGTCGAATTGATCAATTTACGGCCCTATTCAATTAGGTCAATTCATGGTTTACTAATATCAATTCCATAGTTAAGTATTTCGTCAATTCATGGGTTTGTGTAGGCATAATGATTATTTCATTATATGCATAAAGATTACTTTGTCTAATTTGCATGTCTATATTGAAGTCAATTTACTTTCATGCTTGGAAGATTTTTTACTATTACATTTTTGGTAATTAATTTTTTCTATGTAAATTCATATCATGTCTATATGGTAATTAAACATTTTTAGATGTTTTTCCATAAACTTTAAATTAATAATTTTTTATGTTGTTGCTTCTGAAGTAGCACAACATTATAATGAATATTCCAGAAAAAAATATTACTTGCTCCTGAAGAGCATGGATTATAATTTTCAATATTCCAGAAGAATATTGATATATTGCTCTTGAAAAAAGTAATAATAAAATACAGCGTGCTCTCGAAATAGCACATGTTTCGAAAAATATATAATTTTAAATTATTGTTTATCTGTGAAGGAAAACATGTAACTTATGTCATGTTGATATTATTACTTGATATTTAATCATATTTTTTAAAACTAATTGTATTTCTTTTTTCTTTATTGTGTAATTAATCAAATGACAAATATCACAAAACTTGAGTTTGCCGCACTTGACATATCTGACAAAAATTATTTGTCATGGGTACTCGATGCTAATATTCATTTGTCTCAAAAGGTTTGGAAGAGACAATAAAATATGGAAACAAAGAATCCATGCAGAATCGTGTAAAAGCACTCATCTTCCTTCGTTATCATTTTTACGATGGATTGAAAATTCAATATTTCACTGAGAAAAATTCACAAATTCTTTGGAAAATATTAATTGAAATATTTGATCATCGGAGAACTATAGTCCTCCCCAAAGCTTTCTTCGAGTGGATGCACTTTCGTTTGCAAGATTTCAAAACTGTTAGTACAATTCTTAAATGTTTAGAATATGTTCAAAATTGACCTTATGTAGAAAAAAAACTAATGAAGAAATGTTGGAGAAACGTTTTTCACCTTTCATGCCTAGAATGTGCTCATACAGTAGCAATATCGTGAACGTGATTTCAAAAGGTAATCAGAACTCATATCTTGCATGTTCGTGGCTGAACAAAATAATGAACTACTAAAGAAAAATGATGGATTACGTCCAACTGGTTTTGTACCATTACAAAAAGCAAATGGTACTGCATTGCCTGAAACAAATACAATATTAAGACGTAGACACGGATTTGGAAGTGGATGCGGACGTGCACGTGGAATAAATTATGGACTAAATAATCAACAAAATTATCAGCAAACAGGCAATAACTTTAAAAGGCACAAAGCAAATGAAAGTAGCACATCCAAAAATGAGTATGAAGTAAGTTGCTTTAAATATGGAATGAAAGGGCATTAGGCACGTACCTGTCCTACAACAAAATACTTTGTGAATCTCTTCCAAAAATCAATCAAGGGAGAGGGAAAAGTGGAGACAAATTTTGCNTCATGTTGATATTATTACTTGATATTTAATCATATTTTTTAAAACTAATTGTATTTCTTTTTTCTTTATTGTGTAATTAATCAAATGACAAATATCACAAAACTTGAGTTTGCCGCACTTGACATATCTGACAAAAATTATTTGTCATGGGTACTCGATGCTAATATTCATTTGTCTCAAAAGGTTTGGAAGAGACAATAAAATATGGAAACAAAGAATCCATGCAGAATCGTGTAAAAGCACTCATCTTCCTTCGTTATCATTTTTACGATGGATTGAAAATTCAATATTTCACTGAGAAAAATTCACAAATTCTTTGGAAAATATTAATTGAAATATTTGATCATCGGAGAACTATAGTCCTCCCCAAAGCTTTCTTCGAGTGGATGCACTTTCGTTTGCAAGATTTCAAAACTGTTAGTACAATTCTTAAATGTTTAGAATATGTTCAAAATTGACCTTATGTAGAAAAAAAACTAATGAAGAAATGTTGGAGAAACGTTTTTCACCTTTCATGCCTAGAATGTGCTCATACAGTAGCAATATCGTGAACGTGATTTCAAAAGGTAATCAGAACTCATATCTTGCATGTTCGTGGCTGAACAAAATAATGAACTACTAAAGAAAAATGATGGATTACGTCCAACTGGTTTTGTACCATTACAAAAAGCAAATGGTACTGCATTGCCTGAAACAAATACAATATTAAGACGTAGACACGGATTTGGAAGTGGATGCGGACGTGCACGTGGAATAAATTATGGACTAAATAATCAACAAAATTATCAGCAAACAGGCAATAACTTTAAAAGGCACAAAGCAAATGAAAGTAGCACATCCAAAAATGAGTATGAAGTAAGTTGCTTTAAATATGGAATGAAAGGGCATTAGGCACGTACCTGTCCTACAACAAAATACTTTGTGAATCTCTTCCAAAAATCAATCAAGGGAGAGGGAAAAGTGGAGACAAATTTTGCTGATTATGATGGTCCAATTGATGTGACTTATTTGGATGTCTCTGATTTTTTTATTGATCCAAATAAAAATATTGACCATTTGATTGGAGGTGGTGTGATGGAAGATATATAATAATTTACTTTCTAGTATTTCATTTCCTTTTAGAAATACAATTTGAAATATGTTATTACTTTTCGCAAAAAAATGAAACTTTATTTTATATCGTTAATTTCATAATATTGAATTATGTTTATTCTTTTAAATTTAAATTCAAGTTTTTTTAAAAATATATCTGTTTGATTATAGATTTACGATGGATTGTCAAGATATTTGTTTGATTGATAATGCAACTACACTTATTGCTTTTCAAGACAAAAAATATTTTTTGGATTTAAGATTAGCAGAAAATAATGTTAATACGATATCAGGTACATCGAATATTGTTGAAAGCTCCGAAAGAGCTTGTATTATTTTACCAAATATTACAAAATTATATATTGAAAATACACTTTATTCTAACAAATCCAAAAGAAATTTGGTTAGTTTTAAAGATATCCGCTGCAATGAATATCACATTAAAATGATTCAAGAAAATAATATTGAATATCTTTACATAACTTCTTTTATATTAGCCAGAAGCACATAAAAGAAAAAATTAATTCATCCAATCTGGCATGTATTATATATTTATAAAAATAGTCGAATCAAATATTATTACGAACCAGAAGTTCGTTGATCCAAAAAATCCTATACTTTGGTATGATTGACTTGGACATCCAGGAGGTGTAATGATGCGTCGAATATGTTACTCACATGGACATCATTTAAAGTACTTGAAGATTATTTTACCTAATGATTATCTATGTAAAGTTTGTTCGCAAAGCAGGTTTGTCATTAGACATTCGGCTACAAATGTCAATATTGAATATTCAACTTTCTTAAAAAAATTCATGGAGATATATGTGGGGGAATACACCCACCATAGAGATCATTTCATTATTTTATGATATTAATTAATTCTTCTACTATATGGTTATATGTGTGCCTTCTTTCCATTAGGAATGTGGCTTTTGTTACACTACTTGCTCAAATCATAAAATTTCGAGCGCAATTATCCAATTATTCAATCAAGACTACTGATCTTGACAATGCTGTAAATTTAGATCACAAGCATTCAATAATTATTGTATGTCAATTGAGATTGTTATTGAACATTCAGTTGTGCATGTCCATACATAAAATGGTTTAGCGGAGTCATTTATTAAACGCCTATAACTTATTGTTAGACTATTACTTATGAAAATAAAACTCCCAGCTTTCGTTTGGGGTCATGCCATATTACATGTTGCGTCATTGGTTTGTATCAGACCTACTGCATATTATCAATATTCACATTTGCAACTTGTATTTGGTCATGAACCTAAAATTTCTCATATGCTAGTTTTTTGATTGTGCTGTTCAAGTCCCTATTTCACCACCCCCTCCCCAAAACGTACTAAAATGGGTCTCCAACAAAGACTTGGGATTTATGTAGGTTTTAATTCACCATCTATTATTAGATATCTTGAATCTTTAACATGTGATTTATTTACTGCATGTTTTGTATATTGTCATTTTGATTAAATGACTTTTCCAACTTTGAGAGGAGAAACACTACATCATAATAAACAAGGTGAAATTTCTTGGAATGAAACAATTCTATCTTACTTACTTTGAAACCTACAGCAATCAATGTGAGCAAGAGGGTGAAAAAATCATTCATTTGCAAAAAAATTGCAAATCAATTATCACATGTATTTGTTGACACAAGAAAAGTCTCAAAGTCATATATATCAGCAAAAAATATTTCAGCAAAAATTGATATTCTTGCTAGACAATTTGCTGTAGCAAATGAATCTCAAATACGTCAAAAGTGTAGTCGACCAGTTGGTTCAAAAGATTATATACCTCAAAAAAGAGAAGTACAAGAGAAAAATCAACAAAAAACTTTAGAAGAAATAATATTAGAAAATATTGATCAATCAAATACTGAAAATATGGTTCCTGAAGAACCACAAATGTCCGAAAATAATGAGATTTCAATAAATTATACGTTATCTCATAAATTAAGGAAAATAAATAATGTTGTTATATACAATATTTTCGCCTTTAAAATGACTCTTGATATTATACAAAATGAGTATCCTGAACCACAATTTGTTAAAGACTGTCAACATAGAAATTATTGGTCAAAGTGGAAAGAAGCCATACAGACGGAATTGAATTCCTTAGAGAAATAGAAAGTTTTTGGACTTGTAGTTCGAACAATTGAAAATGTAATCCCTTGGATACAAATGGGTTTTTGTACGAAAGAGAAATGAAATTACAAGATACAAAATTCGACTCGTAGTTCAAGGTTTCTCACAAAGATCAGGAATTAATTATGAGGAAACATATTCTCCCGTAATGGACACCATCACTTTTAAATTCTTGATTAGTTTGACTGTGTCGCAAAAGCTTGATATGCGCTTTATAGATGTTGTGACTATCTATTTGTATGGTTCACTTGATAGTGGCATATATATAAAAATCCCTAAAAGACTTAAAGTGTTAGAAACAAATGATTTATACCCGAGAATCATGTTCTCAATTAAATTTATAAAGATCATTATATGGATTGAAATAATTCGGACGCATGTGGTATGATCGCCTAACAAATATTTGTTGAAAAAATGCCATAAAAATGACGATATCTGCTCATGTGTTTTCATAAAGAAAACAAATATTGGATTTACAATTGTGGCAGTTTATGTTAATGATATTTAATTGGAACTTCTGAAAAGCTCAAAAAACTGTAAATATTTGGAAAATAAATTTCAGATGAAAGATTTGAAAAAAATTAAATTTTGTCACGGGTTGCAGATTGTACATTTTTCAGAAGGATGATTTGTTAATTAATCTACATATATATT
>CAIGRB010096347.1:53888-72942 GCA_903798255.1 Fraxinus quadrangulata | reverse complement strand
TGCAAAAAAATTGCAAATCAATTATCACATGTATTTGTTGACACAAGAAAAATGACAAAGTCATATATACCAACAGAAAATATTTCAGCAAAATTGATCTCCTTGAAGGAGAATTTGTTGTAGTAAATAAATCTTAAATATCCAAGAAGTGTGATTGACTAGTTGGTTCAAAAGACTCTGTATCTCGAAAAAGAAAAGTACAAGAGAAAAATCAACCAAAAATTCATAAAAAGTAACATTAGAAAATACTGATCAATCAAATATTAAAAACATAGTTCCTGAAAAATCACAAGTGTCCGAAAATAATGAGATTTCAATAAATTATATGCTATCTCATAAATTATGGGAAAGAAATAATGATATTATAAAAAATATTATCGTCTTTAACGTGATCTTGATATTATGCAAATTGATGATCCTGAATCACAGTTTGTTAAAAATTGTCGACGTAGAAATTATTGGTCAAAATATGGATTGAAATAATTCGGACACATGTAGTAAAATCACTTTAGCAAATATTTGATGAAGGAAGATTATAAAAATGACGATATCTACCCATGTGTTTTGATAAAGAAAACAACTATTGATGATTTAAATTTAATTGGAACTTTTGAAAAACTTAATAACACTGCAAATTATGTGAAAAATGAATTGAGATTAAAGATTTAGAAAAAATCAAATTCTATCTCGGGTTGCAGATTGAACATTTCCCATAAGGATTATTTGTTTATCAATCTACATATACAGAAAGAAGTTTTAGAACGATTTTATATGAATAATGCACATCCATTGACTTCACTTATGGTTGTTCGATCACTTGATTTGAAAAAAGATCATTTTCATCCACTGAAGATGAAGAAAAGATTATTAGTCTTAAAATACCATATCTTAGTGCAATTAGAGTATTAATTTATCTTGCAAACTGTACTCGACCAGGCATAACTTTTTTCTATAAATCTCTTTAGAAGATATAGCTCCACACTAACACAAAGACATTGAAATAGTGTTAAAACATATTTTTCGTTACCTAAAGGGTACTATTGATTTGTCATTATTTTATTCTTAAAAGTTGGGATCTGCTTTAGTAGGATATGTAGATGCATGTTATCTCTTTAACCCTCATCAACCTAAATCACAACAGAATACGTGTTTACACATGGAGGAACGACTATATCATGGAGATATGTGAAGTTATTTTTGACAGCAACATCCTCAAATCATTCTGAAATTATTACAATCCATGAAGTAGTCGAGAATGTGTAGGTTGAGGAACATGATCATCATATCCAAGCATCATGCTGATTAGCTTCGACAAAAGATAGTCCAACAATTTTGTATAAAGACAATGCTACTTGTATTGCACAACTCAAAGGAGGTTATGTAGACATAAATGAATAAATAAATAAAATAACAAATAATGAGTTTGGTCAATTTAAATAACTAGCCAATTAAGTTTACTAAATTAAAGCCTACTAAAGCCCATAAAATTTTAAAGGTCCATCCAACTCTTTCAAAATCTAAAATTATACAATTAAAATCATTATAATTGAATTAATTGAGTGGTTACCAAAATTGGTCACGAATTTTCCCTATAAATAGGACCAAATGTTCATAATAGAAAAAAGGTGAAAGTGTAGAAAAAAATCACGAAATGTTGAAGAAATTTCGAAGTCGGAGGAAGAGAAGAAATCTTCTCAACTCCAAATCCGACGAACACGAAAAAGATCAAAATCTTCTTCAAATCAAACAAACATGAGAAGATCAAAGTCTTCTTCGAATTAAATCAAGATCAAGTCCAAATTTTGAAGTGCAAATCGAAGCTCCGAAATTCAAGTGTCGAACAAGTCAAGTTCTCGACAAATCAAATTCCTAACAAATCTCGAAGCCTAGGAGTCAAGCCATGTGACTCCTCATGTTCAAATATTCCGATCATTAATCAGAGGATTTTGTAATTTTGCAACTTCAAGAAGATTCATATCCATTCGTATTTCTTAAAAAAAAAATTGTAACGATTTCTGTATTTTAATACGTGAAATCCATCGTACAAATTTCTTGGCTCGCTTGATGGGACCTTTTTGTCCTCTTATCTTTTGATCTTAGAGTTCTCAATTTTCGACCGCTATATCTACAATGGCAAGTGACCAAGCGAAGCAAAACATGACTCATCTTGAAGAGACACTTATTGAACTGTTCCCAGGAAGTGGGAAAACTCAACTGGTCCCACTACTAAAGAAGTTCTTCAACAAAGACAGAATAAAAATTACTTCCACAAAGCCAAACTCTTGTTCAACAGAAAAGACCAAGAGTTCGGTGAAAAGCTCTCGTCCAGGCTCCATCTCCAATTGCAGATCCTTGTCTGGATCCCCTCATGCCACTTCTTTGCAAATGTGGGGAGACTATACTTTCATCTGAAGAATTACTTGAGCTTGTAATGGTCACGGAAGCAACATCAGGTTCAGATGAACGGATCCAACAAATGGCTTTAGCCATTGAAAAGTTAACAAAGTCACTAGAAGAGAAAGACACACATGTTGTTGCACTCATGCATAGGCTAGAGCTGCAAAATTGTCGATTAAAGAAGATTAAGAAAATCCAGAATCTTCCAAAGGTAAAGATCTGGAAGTCCAAGAATGCCAACAGAAACAAGATATGCATGATCGTACAGCTGTTCAAAATGTTTTGTGCTATACCACTCAACTCTCTGTTAGCTCTTTATCTGTACGCCAACTTCAACATATGATTGAAGACACCATTCGTGCCCAATATGATGGTTCATTGCAATCTTCATTGGTGTATGCCAAGCCCTATAGTAGTCGAATTGAGGAAATAAAAATGTCACTCAGTTACCAACCTTCGAAATTCTAGTATTTTGATGGGAAGGGCAATCCGAAGAAACATGTTGTTTATTTTATTAAGACGTGTGACAATGCAGGCACTTACAATGACACTATTGTGAAACAATTTGTACACTTCCTCAAGGGTGCTGCATTCGAATGGTATACCGACTTACTGGCTGGGTCAATAGATAGTTAGGATCAACTCGAATGAGAATTCCTAACTTGTTTCTACAGCTCCAGGTAAACTGTCAGCCTTCCAAACTAGCTCGAATGAAGTATAGCAAAGAAAAGCACATCGTAGTGTACATCGAATGCTGGAGGAACCTCGTGCTCGATTACAAAGAACGAACAAGAGAAACATCTTCCATTGACATGTGTGTACAAGGCATGCATTGGAGATTACTCTATAATATCCAAGCAAATATGCCTCACTCCTTTAAAGAGTTGGCAACACGTGTTCATAACCTGGAGCTCCAAATTGAAAAGTATGGGAGATACTTACCAAGCAATCCACGTGACAAAAAAGATCCTAAGAAAGAAATAAAGAAAGACGTTAAGGCAGGTAAGTCCAAAGAGGTAATGACAATTTCCACTATCCCTGCAAAGATAGCCTTCCAAGAGTTGAGATCAAACCCAAAACCAAAACTGAAGTTCAGACCTTACAAGGGACTAGTCTAAAGCAAATGTCATGTGATTTTGAAAGAACTTGAAAAGAATGGGACATTGGGTATGGAAGTTCAACCTAATAAAAAGGTAACACTAGAAGAAAGCCAAGGGGAATGGGCCATTGTAAAAAAAGTCATTGAAAGACTCTACAATTCCCAGGTTTTAGTATTTATGACAAGAAACAACCAAAGAAGAAGGTCTAAAGCAAAGTCAAAAGTGTCTACTAAATTGACGGGAGTAGAAGCTACTTCATGCGTTCTTCCTAGACTACCAACTCTGGGTGATTATTTTCCTAAGGGTTTCTTCGACAATGAATGTTTTACCTCCAATGTTATTAATTTGGAGGAGAAAGATGAAGCAAAGAACGTATCGAGAAAGAGTGCAAAATAAAAGAGAACTATCTTACGACTCAATAATATTCCTTCCAATACAAGTTTAGCAGAGTTTCTTAAACTTCTTTTCGATAATCGAATGGCCTTAGTCGCGACATTGATTGATCCGGTAGGATACGAAGACAAAGTTTTAAAACATATTAGCTCAACAACTCGACAAGACTGTATGGCCACCATCACATTTGATGATGAAGATTTACAACTAGGTTCTCGTTTACATAATAGACCACTCCATGTTAGTGGATATACTCGAAAATGTCAGATAAATAGCATAATAATCGATTGTGGATCTACTATAAACATCATGCCAGTCAAAATGATGAAGAAAATTGGAATTAATATTGGTGATCTGTCCAAGAGCAAGATCATAATTCAGGGATTCAATCAGAAAGGTCAACGAGCCATTGGCATGATTCGTTCGAAGCTAAAAATAGGAAAATTAATTTCTTCAGCTCTCTTCAATGTCTTGATGCTAAAACCTCATATTAATTACTTATTGGGCGTGTTTGGCTACATAAAAATGGAGTTGTACCTTTAACTTGTCACCAATGCTTCAAATACAATCGAGATGGAGAAGTCAAATGTGTGGTAGCTGGGTCTAAACCATTCCTTAAAGAATAATCTCATTTTGCCGATGCCAAATTTTACATGGAGGATGAAGAGTGTAATTATGCAGGGTTGACCATTACTGGATTTAAAATTAAAGGAGATATAGACGATGATGATATGTCTGGTGTTGCTTAACCTCATCAACTCATCAAAGGTAAATCAAGACTTATATATGAAGGATTCTCTATAGGTAAAAAATATCAAATAGAATCGACTGATGTTGAGGTATTGAGGAAAGAGTTAACTCTTCCAATATCTAGTATTCCAAAATTACTTATGCCCCCATCAACTCATGATGGTCCTGGAAGAATGTAAATCTACATAGAAAACTTCGACATCTATTCCAAACATATCAAAACTCTGTATTTCCAGCTCGTCCAAACAAGACATGTCGAGTACTAAAGGAACCGATGAGTTGAAACAGACTTTCAAATGATGTTACAATCCTCAAGTCAAAAAGTTATTTGAGAATGTCGAATTTGGAAAAGGAAAACATCACAAATTAGGTGATCTTGATGCCGTCCTTTCAAGTGGGCGTATCCCTTCTGATTTTGACAGAACGTGTATGTCGCGACCTAATTATGGTTTGGGATACAATACAAATCCACCAAGAAAAATTAAAGTTAAGAATTCTTCCTCAAACCCAATCATGATTCAAATATATGAAGTTACAAGAGAGAAAAATGAACAGTCGAGACCTTCAATGTTCGATTGAATTGAAAATAAGAATGCTAGAGTTTCGGTGTTTAAAAGGTTAAAAGGGGAACCCTTTCCAATGGTTGACATAAAAGACAAAACTTCCGTCTTCTAAAGGTTAAGTGGGGATCCTTCTTCTTCGACCCAATTTGATAATAACGCACAAGCTTCCCAGAAGTCATCTTAAATACAATTTACATTTTCTCGACTTAGAATTAAAACTTTTGATCCAAGTCTAAGCCTCAATGATCAAAGAGAAGATGAAAATATCAAAAAGTTCACGTTTCTCAAAAGAATAATAAGGATGAAGAAGAAATCTATGTTAATCACATAGCTTTTGAAGAAGCTTCTAGCTCAAAACCTGGGTCTGAAAACTCTACCACAATAGATGAACCTGAACTAGCCCACCTACATTTGAAGAAGGACAAGATACTATGGATGACTTGAAGTAATTAAACTTGAGGACTGAAGAAGACCCAAGACCCGTGTTTGTAAGTGCTTTTCTCGGTTAAAAAGAAGAATCAGAGTACATCCATTTACTTCAATAATACAAAGATGTATTTACGTGGTCTTACAAAGAAAGGTTGGGGTTAGATCCGAGGGTTGCTGTACATCACCTTACAGTAGGGCATGGAGTTCGACTAATCAAGCAACTTCAAAGAAGATTTCGGCCAGAACTGATTCCTCAAATTGAAATAGAAGTCAACAGACTTATTGAAGTTGGATTCATACGTGAAGTTAAGTACCCAACTTGGATCGCGAATATTATTCCTGTCAAAAAGAAGAATGGATAATTACGAGTTTGTGTTGACTTTCTTGTGTTGACTTTCGCGATCTAAATCAAGCATGTCCGAAAGATGATTTTTCGCTCCCGATAATAGAGTTAATAGTGGATGCAACTACCGAGTATGAAGTCTAATGTTTCATGGACGGATTTTCTGGATACAACCAAATACGCATGAATTCGAAAGATGTGGAACTTATAGCATTTCGTACCCTGAAGGGTATATATTGTTATAAAGTTATGCCATTTAGATTAAAAAATACGGAGGCAACCTACCAATGGAAAATACAAAAGATCTTCGATGATATGCTGCATAAGAATGTAGAATGCTATATAGATGATCTTGTCGTAAAAATAAAAAATTGTGATGATCATCTACAAGTTTACAGGATATTTTTGAAAGACTTCGACGACATCAATTAACGATGAATCCGCTGAAGTGTGCATTTGGTGTCACATCAGGNGAATATGCTAAAGTGTGCATTTGGTGTCACATTTGAGAAATTTATTGGCTTCATTGTTTGACATAGGGGTATTGAAATAGATCAATCAAAAATTGACGCCATAATCAACATGCTAGAACCAAGAAATGTATATGAGTTGAACAGTCTTCAAGGAAAACTCGCATACATTTCCATCCATTCAACAAATTGGTAAATAAAGATATATCATTTGAATGAGATGATGCTTGTCGCAGTGCTTTCCAAAGTATCAAACAATATTTGTCTTATCCACCAGTACTCATAGCTCCAGTCCCAAGGAAACCACTAACCCAGTCCCAAGGAAACCACTAACTCTTTATGTTACGGCACAAGAATATTCTCTAGGAGCACTTCTTGTCTAAACCAACAATGAAGGAAAAAGAGAATGCGCTCTACTACTTGAGTCGGACACTGGTAGGCGCCAAAATGAAGTATCTGCCTGTTGAAAAAATATGTTTTGCATTAATTTTCGTGGCTAAAAAATTAAGACATTATATGCTATCACATGCGATCAATCTTGTTTCAAAGATTGATCCATTAAAGTACATAATGTTCAGGCTGATTATCTTCGAAAAGATTGGAAAATGGGCACTGCCATTGTCAGAGTTCGACATCAAATTCATTCCACAAAAACCGATGTAACGGATAAGCTTTAGCAGATTTCCTTGCTGACCATCCAATCCCAGCAGAATGAGAACTCAGGAAGACCTTCCAGATGAAGAAATTTTATTTACTGAAGTCATACCATCATGGAGGATGTACTTCGATAGAGCAGCCCGAAATTATGGTGCTGGAGCAAGAGTCGTCTTTGTCACCCCCCATGATCTTATTATGTCGTACTCTTTTACCTTCACGGAGAAATGTTCAAACAACATGGCGAAATATTAAGCCCTTATCATTGGCTTAGAGACAGCGTTAGATATGAACATCTATCAGCCGAAAGTCTTTGGGGATTCAAAATTGATAATCAACCAACTTCTAGTCGAGTACAAAGTCCGTAATTCAGACTTGAAGTCATATCATGAATATGCATCAACACTTATGAAACAATTTGATTAGTTAAAAATCAAATTCATATAAAGGAGTAAAAATAGGGAAGTAGATGCCTTAAGCTAATTTGGCCGCTATTTTAGCCAGGACGAATGAAGATTTCTCTCACTCCATTTCAATTGTTCAAAGATGGGTACTTCTATCATTACTACCCAGTGATATGGAAGAAAACAATAGCATTGAAGTAATCGAAGATGAGAAAAAAGAAGATTGGAGACAATCAATAAATAATTTCCTTCACCATCAAAAGCTACTAGACAATCCATGGCGAAAAATCAAAATCAAGATGCGTTCATCCCGCTTTGTCTTTTACAAGGGAACACTTTATTGATGATCATTTGATGGATTTTTCCTCCGATGCTTAAGTAATGATGAAGCAACATGTATCGTGGAAGAAGCCCACTCTGGAATCTATGGTGCTCATCAATCAAGACCCAAGCTCCATTTTCGAATAAAGAGGATGGGATATTACTAGCCAACTATGGTACAAGATTCCATAGATTATCCAAAGAAATGTGAAGCTTACGAAGTTCATGCAAACTTCATCCATCAACCTTCGGAACCTTTATATCTGACATTAGCTTTATGGTCACTTGATGCATGAGGTCTTGATGTAATTGGACCCACAAGTCTAAAGTCTTTAGCTGGACATTCATACATCCTCATCGGGACCGATTACTTCTCTAAGTGAGCTAAAGCCATACCATTGAAAGAAGTAAAGAAAGAAAATATTGCAGATTTCATCCTTATTCAGATCATTTATCGATATGGGGTCCCATTATACCTCATCACTGACAATGGAAAGCCCTTTTACAATAGCTATACGAACAATTTATGTGTAAAATTTGAATTTAAACAATACAACTCATCCATGTACAATGCATCAGCTAATGGGTTAGCAGAAGTATTTAACAAAAATCTATGCATTCTACTAAAAAAAGTTGTCTTCAAATCAAAAAGAGATTGACATGAAAGAATTGGTGAAGTCTTATGGGCTTATCGAACTACTTATCAGACTCCAATACAAGCTACTCCTTACGCCTTAGTGTATGAAGTGAAAGTTGTACTTTCTGTAGAGTGTCAAATCCCGTCTCTTCGAATTGCCGTCCAAAACAAAGAAAAATGCCCATCTTCGATTAGGAGAGCTAGAAGTTTTGGATGAGAATAGATTAGATGTACAAATGCACCTGAAATGTTATCAAGCTTGGATAACAAAGTCCTTCGACAAGAATGTGCGACTAAGATAATTTCAAGTTGGAGATTTGGTACTTTCTGTACGTAGACCAATCATAATCACAAGAAAAATAGGGGGCAAGTTTCAACCTAAATGAGATGGTCTATTTATTGTTACTCATGTATTCACAGACCAAGCATGCAAGATCGTCGACAAAGATAGACTACAAATCAGACCTATCAATGGAAATTTTCTAAACCATTTTTACACTTAAAGTTCTTTATTTTTATAAATTTTTCATTGTAATAAAATGTAATACCCCTGGCCCGTAAGAGAATAAACTGTGAATGGCCACTTCCTCCTTCCCAAATAAAAAAAATTGAATTCTTCTAATGAACTACGTTCGACTTGATTCTGTTTGGGTACGGAAGCAGTTTGAATAAATTATAAACTCAAGGTCAGCCACAACCAATAAATTCATTCAATTCGTTTACCATTTTCTGCAGTAAAAAAATACACAAGAAACAAGAAAATGAAAAGTTCATCATAAAAAGAAAAGAACGATGGCAAATCAAAATTCATACAATATGGTCTTAAAGAAGATCAGAAAATCTCGACTTTATCAAAATCAATTGATCACTTGCAAGAACCTATCTTCAATTGTCTTCCTACTCTGGTCAATGAATGCTATGCTAGAGACATCTCTAGTCCACAATTCTTCTAATGCGACTTTTGCAGTTCTAAGCATACTCTTTTTTTCCTGATGGGTTTGAAGTTCATCACGGAGTCTGTCCAGCTTGGAAGTTAGCTGACTAATTTTATCTTCCAATGAAGAATACATGGAATCCTCCACTTCCAGCTGAATATTCAAAAGCTTCAGTTGCTTAGTCTTTTCTTCGGTGGTTGGACACTCCAGGTGTTGTTTTCTTTCAGATAAATAAATATCAACTTGTTTAAGAAACACATCTATACGTTTTATCAAAGGTGTTGGATCTGTGTGGAATTAGCTAGTAATCACGTTTTGAAAATTTACATTATTTTCGTTCCACCAAGATAGGATGTTGGAAAATCCATGCTTCAAGACGTCCCTAAAACTCTTCTGAAGATAATTAGTCATGGCTTCTTACAAAGTAACTTTCAAGTAAGGAGACTCTTGAGTTATCTCAGGTGGGGACCTACCATGAAAGATCAAATTGGAGTTGTTCGATGATTATTTGTTTCTAAAGGCAGAATGTTAACTAAAGCTAATAAAGGTGGAGCAGCTGAACTTCTTGATTGATTTCTAAAATGTTAGCTCTCACAGTTTCAGAATTCACTTTATCTTCATCTTGGAAATCAACTACGTTGAACGTCGAAATACCTTCATTAATAATACTTGGGTATTTGCAAGGTGGGTCGTGAAAATCATGTATATTCCTTGAAGAAACTGATTCTCCCACCATTCTTCGTCAGTCTGATCTTGCAAAGATTTTGGATTCATAGAGAAATTCAATCCTTCAAGAATGTTTGGAAAACCTACAAAAATGGAGATAAAAAAAAAAAGAGATAAACCAAAAAAAAAAAGTCTACCCGCGTTCAGTGTTCTACACGACATGTCTAAAAATTCTTCGGTGTATTTGGGAGACTGGTGTGAGAAACTCTGATGTCACCTTTTGAAGGATTTGGGACAGCTTGAAGTGGTATTGGATTTACCGATCGTTTGATCTTATATATTCGGGAAAGATGAGTTTGAAATTAAAGTTCGTTGCATAAGACCAAATACAAGTAGTATGTTTAAAAAAATAATATACCTGATCTCCAGAATTTTCATCTCCTAGAGTTAGAGTCTTTCCAAGTGTGTGGGATGCTCGATCTCCAGGACTACTGTGATCTGGAATCAAAACTACTTCAGACATTTTATCAGCAGGCTCAGATGTGGAGCAAACTTTATTGAGAAAACTTTAATTTTAATCTTCTTAATGCCTCTTTCATTTCGAAGGTCCAATTCTCTCTTACGAGAAATCTCTTCGAGAATTACATGTGGAGGACTTAATCCTTTGGATATAATCCTATTCGAAATCGAATTAAGAACAAAGTCACGGCTCTCACTAGAAGATAAAACCTGCACTGAACCTTGGCCAGGATTAGCAACACTCGATTATTACACCAAATTTGGTACTCTGCATCAATGTTTTGATGTGTATCTTTCACATACTCTAGAATATGAAATGTAAATCCACTTAACGTTTGAGTAAAAAATGACCAGACGCAACTGCATTGAGAGCAATATCCAACTTTCTTTGTGAATCGGGAAGTTTTTGTCTAAAGCTAAGCTATCTCGCAAACCTGTGAGGATTATATGCCTTAAGAATAAAATTGGAGTTTCCTCGACGATTAGAAACAAATCTAGATCGAATACTCATCATAAATTTTGAGATATCTATAGACCTTGGTTGGTCATCCACTCATACATCGAGATGGGACGATAAGGAAAATGGATTACAGCAAAAGTCATTCGCATCCATCATTCCACGGATAAGGTCCCGACAATCAACAACATTTTTCTCCCAAGACTCGAAAGCATTTAAGGTGCCAGCATATCTTTAGATTATAGGATGAGTATAACTCTTGTCTACATGAACATAAATACATTGGACAAAATAAGTTGTAGCCCAAGCATAAAGAAGATGTCCAGGAAATGAATGTGAAATCGAGCCAAGGTTTGGATTTGACTGATGGTTCTATGTTCATGTAAGTCATCTATAAATGCTCACTATATGGGAGGAACTAGACTGTAAGTGCACCCACCTGCCATTTTAAAAGACACTTTAAAAGTCCCAACTCTTATACACTCGTCCACAGATGGAAGAACAAAATGACAAAGCCAGAGGGAGAGATAAGCTGCTATTTCTAATTCTTCTTCTTCTTCCATAGACAAAGATATTGGCAAATCGCTCCAATGACTTCGATCCCTACGAAAAATATCTCTCAACTTGTCTACAACTACGGACCTCCGTATCTCATTTGAAGCTCTTTAATGATGCATCTTGAATGGATTTAGACTAATAGCATTCTTATAATTTCTGTGTTATCGAGGATTCTGGGCACAACCATTCTCGCGAAACCAAAAATGAATCCATTTTTCGTGACTTAATCAATCAGATTCATTCACATTCGCAATCAGTGTGAAAACATTGAAGAGGTATAGACATGACTTGGAATGTTGATCTATCAGCTCTAAAAGGCTTCGGACTACTCCATCATAGTAATGACCTATGATCAAAAGTCTACTTATCTCGCAGATGTCCCAAAGAGAAATGTCAATTTCACCACAGGCGGTCACAAAAGTGTTGGTCTCTGGACACCAAACCTCACAAAGAGCTACGTAGATAGAATTTAAGCGATGATAATCCTTTGTAGCAGAGCTGACTGCAGAAGCTAACTAGTGAAGATTCCTCTTAAGCAGAAGTTTCTAGACCTATGAAGACAATTTCCAAAACTTTAGAAGAAAAGAAATTTCTCCATGACTGATAAGCGCACTTCCCTCATCGTGTTTCTTTCTTATCAATCCTCTCACAAATTACAGCTCTTGGGATGCACTCCATGCTTTGAGAATGATCAGACGGAAGGCATAAAAAGGGAAGATGACTGCTGGATTGTTTGGACGTGGCAACTTCTAAATTCTCGTGACATTAACTAATAATGGGCATATGCAACTCTGACAAAGACACCAAAAGGTCAGGGAAAGAATCTGTAGTTGGCTTATGGATGCTAAGTTTAAGTTCACCTCGTTTGCTAGGCTGGGCATGGTACTTCACATCAATATCTTTGAAATGAAGGTAACTTTTGCTTTGTCTTTTAAGCTTGACAATTTCGTGTATATCAGAATACACTCTATTATTAGAGCTTGTTCCAATCATTCCTAAAAAAAGGAAAGAAAGTTAGCAAAAAAAAAAAAAAATTTATTGACGGGTAATGAATCTTTTAAGTTCCTTAATTGTCTAAATCATGAGTCTCCCAAATATATAAATCTTGAAGGAACATTCGTAGACATAAAAATAAATAAATAAATAAAATAACAAATAATTGATTGGGTCAATTTAAATAACTAGCACAATTAAATTTAGGGAAAAATTCATTTATCCTATTTTTACTATATACTATTTCAAAAATAATAAAACAATTTTCAAATTTCTAAAATCAGATATTTGACACATACATACATATATATAAAATTAATCCATCCCACCTCCGCCACCCCTATCATTTCGGCGACCATTTCGACGATTACTCCGATTCCGGCGAACTTTTCTGCGACTTTTCAGGTGACTTTTTCGATTTCGACAATTATTCTGGTAACTATTTCGATGACCGTTCCGCAGCCTCTTTATTCTGGCGACTGCTCCAATTCCAACAATTGTTACTTGTGACCTATTAATATTGATTTGTGACCTATAAATTTGAACCGTGACTTTACAAAACGACATGTGACCTGTTAATATTGATCTATGACCTGTTTATATTGATTTGTGATTTATAAAAAATGACTGTGACTTATGAACTCAAACTCGTGACCGTGAACTCAGACCCACAGTTCGAATTTTAAGATCACAAATTATCAAATTTTAAGAGTGAATTAAATAATAGGTCACGAGTGACCAATTAGTTGGTTACAGATCAATTGATGGGTCACAAACGACCACCACCTCAACTTGTGACAATCATCACCCGCTCACCATCGCCACCATAACAACAGCACCACCACCATGACATCATCACCAACAAATAGCCACCACCAGATCTAGTCAACTGCTAACAAAAACCACGACAATCAACTCTATTAAATCTCCAGGCACCAACAACCTCATCCACCATCGCCGAAAACTACCATGACCACCACCACCATCACAACCATCACCAACCAATACCTAAAATCAGATCCAAACCACCGTACCACCATAGCCACAGCTGCATGAACACACATCGATACCTAACCACAACAACCATGACAAGAGACACCAGACCGCCACATCAACACCACCGTTCTCATAGATCCACCACCATCACACAATAACATACCACTATGGGACCATCACATATTTCTTCCCATCGCGATACCACCGCCACAAAAAAATCCCAGACACCACCTTACTGCAGCGAGCGGCTCCGCAAAGTTCAAATCGCAGTAAACGACTCACAGCAGTGGATCGCTGGGCTTCTGTTCCGCTCGCTTTGCCGTCGTTGAATGACTGCTGTCGGATCAGGGGGTGGGTGCAACGAAGAGAGAAAAAGGGAGATGGAGATGAGATAGGCTTGATGGGGAGAGAAAGAGGAAGAAAACGGTTCGGGGGAAATTAACTAGGGTTTGGGTTGAAAATTGTATATTTAATATTTAATTAAATATGAAATAACTTATTTTTGAAAGATGAAACTTGTGATCTGATTTTTGAAAATGGATCTTGAAAAGAAGGATTTTGTATAATTTTCTCTTAAGTTTACTAAATTGAAACCTACTAAGGCCCATAAAATTTTAAAGACTCATTCCACTCTTTCAAAATCGACAATTATTTAATTATAATCATTCTAATTGAATTAATTGAGTGGTTACAAAAATTGATCATGTATTTTTCATATCAATAGGACCAAATGTTCATAATAGAAAAAATGTGAAAGTGTAGAAGAAAATCACGAAAGTGCTAAAGAAATCTCAGAGTCAGAGGAAAAGAAGAAATCATCTCAACTCCAAATCCGGCGAACACGAAGAAGATTAAAATCTTCTTCAAATCAAGCAAACACAAGAAAATCAAAATCTTTTTCGAATTAAATCAAGATCAAGCCCAAGTTTCCAAGTGCAAATCTAAGCTCCGAAATTCAAGTGTCGAACAAGTTAAGTTCTCGACAAATTAAATTCTCAACAAATCTCGAAGCATAGGATTCAAGCCACATGACTCATCGTCTTCAAACATTCAGATCATTAATCAGATGATTTTACAAGTTTGCAATTATAAAAAGATTCATATCCATTTGTATTTCTCAAAAAATATAATTTGTAACGATTTCTGTATTTTAATACGCGAAATTCATCGTACAGATTATATCAAAGATTATAAGACGAAACATATTTCTCCAAAATTCCTTCATACACATGAGTTTCAAAAGAATAACGACATCGATATTCAATAAATTTGTTCAAGTAACAATGTGGCTGATTTATTTACAAAAGCATTGTCAACATTTACATTCAAGAAATTGGTTCACAAGATTGGAATGCATTGACTCAAAGATTTTTAGTGATCAATATCAGGGGGAGTAGATGTATTATTTTTCCTTCAATTAGGTTTTATCCCACTAAGTTTTTCTAGCAATGTTTTAATAATCATTTTCATCATCTCAAATACAATGGGAATTATCATTAAGCCCCTGTTTAAGCCACGTTAAAACGATTTTGCTACATATACATTAAGTTTCACATCATGGATGACATTCTCTAATAAAAAGACATAAATATCATTCATTTATCCTTTAGTTAAGTCAAGATTTTCTAGTCCTATTGTAGGATAATTTGGTTTATTTTTCCTGATAAATGAAAAAATCAATTATGTTCGTTTTTATCAATATATCTTTTATCAAAATAATTATTTAATATTCTAATTTTATTTTCTAATTTATTAATTTCTCTATTAATTCTAACTATATTTTTTCCAATATAAAACAGATATATTTCTACTATTTTTCAGAAAATAATCAAGCACAATATAAAATGATTTAACTTCTTTTTTTCTTTCACGGTTAATTTCTAAACCTTGAATTATATTTACAAAAATTTCATAAATAGCAGGATTGCAAATATTAATACGAGTATTTAACATAAATAAGAAAGATCATACAGTGTTGAAGCATAAGGTAAATGTAGAGTAATATCAATGAGATTTTCCTCGAGCTTGCACCCATATGTTAGTATACTCAGATATAAGTGAACGGTGTTTTTTGAATTTAAAAAAGTGGGTTATTGTCCAACATGACTTTCGCATACTCATTGATTTTCTCTCTGACTCTTTTGCATATCTTACTATGGATCACACGGAATCACAATTTTCCTTTCAACTCCTTTTAAAATATCACCTTGAATGGTAACAGAGTTCTCATGCCTTTTTTTATCAACGTCTAAAACTCCTACATACGAAAACACGGCAACAAGATACTTGCGCTAACCCTCAAAGTTTTCACCGTTGGAGTATAAGTAAGATAAGAGTTTTTGAGAAAATAATAAGTATGAAAAGACAATTCGGATCAGGGGGTGGGTGCAACGAAGAGAGAAAAAGGGAGATGGAGATGAGATAGGCTTGATGGGGAGAGAAAGAGGAAGAAAACGGTTCGGGGGAAATTAACTAGGGTTTGGGTTGAAAATTGTATATTTAATATTTAATTAAATATGAAATAACTTATTTTTGAAAGATGAAACTTGTGATCTGATTTTTGAAAATGGATCTTGAAAAGAAGGATTTTGTATAATTTTCTCTTAAGTTTACTAAATTGAAACCTACTAAGGCCCATAAAATTTTAAAGACTCATTCCACTCTTTCAAAATCGACAATTATTTAATTATAATCATTCTAATTGAATTAATTGAGTGGTTACAAAAATTGATCATGTATTTTTCATATCAATAGGACCAAATGTTCATAATAGAAAAAATGTGAAAGTGTAGAAGAAAATCACGAAAGTGCTAAAGAAATCTCAGAGTCAAAGGAAAAGAAGAAATCATCTCAACTCCAAATCCGGCGAACACGAAGAAGATTAAAATCTTCTTCAAATCAAGCAAACACAAGAAAATCAAAATCTTTTTCGAATTAAATCAAGATCAAGCCCAAGTTTCCAAGTGCAAATCTAAGCTCCGAAATTCAAGTGTCGAACAAGTTAAGTTCTCGACAAATTAAATTCTCAACAAATCTCGAAGCATAGGATTCAAGCCACATGACTCATCGTCTTCAAACATTCAGATCATTAATCAGATGATTTTACAAGTTTGCAATTATAAAAAGATTCATATCCATTTGTATTTCTCAAAAAATATAATTTGTAACGATTTCTGTATTTTAATACGCGAAATTCATCGTACAGATTATATCAAAGATTATAAGACGAAACATATTTCTCCAAAATTCCTTCATACACATGAGTTTCAAAAGAATAACGACATCGATATTCAATAAATTTGTTCAAGTAACAATGTGGCTGATTTATTTACAAAAGCATTGTCAACATTTACATTCAAGAAATTGGTTCACAAGATTGGAATGCATTGACTCAAAGATTTTTAGTGATCAATATCAGGGGGAGTAGATGTATTATTTTTCCTTCAATTAGGTTTTATCCCACTAAGTTTTTCTAGCAATGTTTTAATAATCATTTTCATCATCTCAAATACAATGGGAATTATCATTAAGCCCCTGTTTAAGCCACGTTAAAACGATTTTGCTACATATACATTAAGTTTCACATCATGGATGACATTCTCTAATAAAAAGACATAAATATCATTCATTTATCCTTTAGTTAAGTCAAGATTTTCTAGTCCTATTGTAGGATAATTTGGTTTATTTTTCCTGATAAATGAAAAAATCAATTATGTTCGTTTTTATCAATATATCTTTTATCAAAATAATTATTTAATATTCTAATTTTATTTTCTAATTTATTAATTTCTCTATTAATTCTAACTATATTTTTTCCAATATAAAACAGATATATTTCTACTATTTTTCAGAAAATAATCAAGCACAATATAAAATGATTTAACTTCTTTTTTTCTTTCACGGTTAATTTCTAAACCTTGAATTATATTTACAAAAATTTCATAAATAGCAGGATTGCAAATATTAATACGAGTATTTAACATAAATAAGAAAGATCATACAGTGTTGAAGCATAAGGTAAATGTAGAGTAATATCAATGAGATTTTCCTCGAGCTTGCACCCATATGTTAGTATACTCAGATATAAGTGAACGGTGTTTTTTGAATTTAAAAAAGTGGGTTATTGTCCAACATGACTTTCGCATACTCATTGATTTTCTCTCTGACTCTTTTGCATATCTTACTATGGATCACACGGAATCACAATTTTCCTTTCAACTCCTTTTAAAATATCATCTTGAATGGTAACAGAGTTCTCATGCCTTTTTTTATCAACGTCTAAAACTCCTACATACGAAAACACGGCAACAAGATACTTGCGCTAACCCTCAAAGTTTTCACCGTTGGAGTATAAGTAAGATAAGATTTTTTGAGAAAATAATAAGTATGAAAAGACAATGTCTTGAAACAACTTAATTTCATAAAAACATCACCCTAATATCTCTTTCATAAGAGTACACATACTTCGACTACACTCTTGATACTTTCTCTAAGGAAATTAGAATTCCATAGAGATTACCTTATTACAAGTTTCACTTATAAGACAGAAACTAAAATTGCTACAAGATTTGAAAATGCTGGGTAGAAAGATAAATTTTTGGCTTAAGACTCGATTGCCTTCTTCTAAGAATTGGGCTTCAATTTATAGACTCAAAAATCTCTACGGCTATCATTTATTATTGTTGCTTTAACTGTGTAAGATAGTGGGTATCTTACTGTGGCATAAAGTTCATTTCTCTTAACATGAAAAATAATTGAGGTAAACTCACACTTTTTCTTTATCAAAATTATTCTGATAAAGTAGTGATAAAGGGACCCCTTTTTAATTTTTCCATATGTGACTCATACCACTCCTCCGAAAATTCTGATGGATCCAAGAAAATTGATGAGATGTCATCTTCAGTGCAACATCATGCACACTTATGATTCGGATACCGCCAACACTGTTTACACAGCTCATTTTTTGTCTTCTGCGTACCACTGGCTTGTCCTTCAAAAATATGATCGCACCATATATGAAGATAGTGCCAATCTTCTTGTTTGGTTGGTGCCACAGCTTTGCTGTAGATCATGTGATCTTGTGACTCATACACCCAAATATTTTATTTCTCTTCAATAATTTTCTGAATATGCTCAAACTACTCCTTATATCATTTGGCTCTACGAAAGGCCATCAAATTATTGATATCTTCTGGTGTAGTATCATGGACTTCACTCTTCTAGGCTAGAAATGCTTAGAAGTAGTGGACATCCTTATGATATAGCTTACTGGAAGCAACCTATCTTCTTCATTATCCCATTCAGAACTTGCAGAGAAAAATCTGATATATATGTTCTTATGTTTAAGAATTTGACAATATCGTTTGATAGCTCGAACTACATCCTTTGGTAGTATAGAAATTTCCTTTAAAGATTCTGATGGGTAAATACAAAGTATATTTCCTACTTCATATAGAGCAAGAACTTAGT
>CAIGRB010096347.1:22837-36065 GCA_903798255.1 Fraxinus quadrangulata | reverse complement strand
TTTTTTTTTTTCAAAAAATGGGGTTGAAATAGGTCCTAAATGTATTTTGAATAATTTAAGAAGTAAAGTATTAAAATTTATGACTTTTAAAATACAATCATTGTGCATTTAAGAACAAAGAGTGAATTTGACTTTCTAAATTTGAAGAGTCAAATTCACTATCTATTCTAAACGGTTAGAATAGAGAGTCCTTGAAACTACTTTTAAGCATTTGCTCTTTAAAATAAATAGCATTTTATATATTTAAAGAATCACTTGAAGATATTGTAAGGTTCCAAATTAGATGATTGGCTAATTCTATACTAGAAATAATCACAAGAAGTCATTTGATAATATATACAGATTCCTATTTCTCAATGATCTTCTACAATCAAGAGAATTAGTTGAAATACCATTTTCATAGAAGCTTATTGATTTCTTCTTTTTATAAAGCAAATCGATTTCGATTCTCGAACAATCCTCATTACTTCTACTTTTATTGTATCTATAATTATTATTTTACCCGTGGACAATTCCTCAATATTTTTTCATTCGCAATAAAATATTTTCTTTGTACATTGGTAAAAAAATGCTTTTGGAGGAGAGAGATTATTTTACCAATA
The DNA here is from genome assembly GCA_903798255.1 of Fraxinus quadrangulata. Classification (NCBI taxonomy): domain Eukaryota; kingdom Viridiplantae; phylum Streptophyta; class Magnoliopsida; order Lamiales; family Oleaceae; genus Fraxinus; species Fraxinus quadrangulata. Next base: position 35,463 of record CAIGRB010096347.1, on the reverse strand, counting down.
GAGTCATGGGTATCTAACATATTTTGTACCTAACTATTTTCCACAAGGGGTGATGAAACGTACAACTTGTATAAAAACATTTTTTTTTTCAACTCCATACATCCTTGGTTCGTAGAATTATTTACTTGATCGTATAAATTTTGGGAACATGTCTAAAGAAGGGACAATAGTCAATTTTGAAAAAATTTATTGTCAACATCTTTCAATTACGAATATATTTGAATTAGAAGGAAAGAACGTGCATCAATACCTCAATTTAATTCAAACGTGATTTTGATTCAATCTTCATGTTTTGAAAAGTTAATACCTTCCAAAAATAGGAAAGAAGTGAGTTTTTGCCCAACGAAATGCCTTGAGAAAGTGAAGATTTATAGAAGAGATGGTGCCTTATCAACTCTATCAATATGGAATATATGACATGGTTACTTACTTTGACATGGTTAGATTTATTGTAGACACTAAGTAGCAGTCAAAAAATTATATCCATTTTTCATAATTATCCATGATTCGAGTGTATCATGGTGAATTCTTCTTCTTAAATAAATAAATAAAAATTCATTTGCAACGAAATATGATAAGTGAGATTTCAAATTTTTAAATAGCTTTTTTCTATTCGAATAAATGATTAATCGAAATAATAAGTCATTATTGACATTGACACACATGAGATCGTCAAACGTTTGGGTGTTCTTCTTTTCAATTATTTTCCTTCTTATTGTTAGATATATCACTCATACATACTTTTTATTTGTTTTCTGAGCCTCTAGTGAGTCATGAATAAATTTAAAAAATATCAAATATTTGATGATTCTATCATTTGTGATTGAGTTGCGTTCACTTATAACTTTTTTAACTTAACAGTATTTTTTTTTTTACCTTATTATTTTTCTTATTGGGAAATATATACTACTATTTTTAGTAAAATTTTGATATAATTATTCGCTCTATAAATTCACAGTTATGATGTTATCAAACTCAACTTTTATTATTAATGCAAATGCTTTTACAATATCAACATCGATTAAATATAGACAATAAATAAAATCAAAAAATATGACAAGGATCTCGATTAATCTCAAGAAAAATCACAATCTTTACAATGTTCTAAATACCATAACAACATTTTTTTATATGCCTAAGTTTGGAATAGATTAAAATCAAATTTTACGTAAAATTTGATAAAAAATAATGAAAGTTATAGTTAAAAAATTATGAATCTTATAAAATATATAGTGAAAATTAGATATTGATTTTAACTTTTAACTTTTGTTGACTTTTAATCTACATCACAATGAACTTAATATTTAAAACATAAATAACACTATCAACAATTTCACATCTTAATTCAATTCTTATTAATGAAAAAGAAAAAGAAATTATTTTAATCAACTTTTAATCTTATCACAATTTACTTAATATTTAAATTTACAACATAAAAAAATAACACTATCAACAATTTCACATCTTAATTCAATTCTTATTAATGAAAAAGAAAAAAAAAATTTATTTTTATCAAGTTTTAATCTATATCACAATTTACTTAATATTTAGATTTAAAACATAAAAAAATAACACTATCAACAATTTCACATCTTAATTCAATTCTTATTAATGAAAAAGAATTTTTTTTTTTATTTTTATCAAATTTTAATCTATATCAAAAAAAATTTTTATTTTTATCAAATTTTAATCTATATCACAATTTACTTAATATTTAGATTTAAAACATAAACAAATAACACTATCAACAATTTCACATCTTAGATGGTGTTTGATGTAAATTAAAATTAAATTTAGTAAATTGTGATAGAAGTGAAATGTGTAGTTGAAAAATTATGAGATCCATAAAAAATATGGTTAATATTAATTATTTGATTTTGACTTAGATTAAAATTGAATTTTAATCCGGACGCTTAATTAATTCTTATTAATTAAAAGGAAAGAAATTGTTTGACCCGATCCGAGTCGAACAACCTAGTCCTTATTCAGTCACGAGTTCTTCTTCAGACAGATCCCCATCTTCACCGGACGGAAAATAACCTCAGAAAACAAAACATGGAGGATTCTCATAGTGACAGTAGCACCACCGTCGATACGGCGAAAGCCGAGAGATCGGTGTGGCTGATGAAGTGTCCGCCGGTAGTCTCCAAGGCATGGCAGTCTGCCGCCGCCTCCGCCGACTCGCCGCCGGTCGCCAAAGTCGTTGTCTCACTTGATCTTCTTAGCTCAGAAGAACCCTCCGACCTTCAAGTACAATTAATCGTGCCTTTGTTTTAATATGTGTATAAGCATGTGCTTGCGTGTTTAAATGGGTTTGATGATTTTACTTTTTTGAACTTTGCACTGTTGGTTTTCGGAGTGATTATTTTTGGTGATTATTTTGTTTGATATCAGTTTGCCATGGAGATGGCTAGCAGTGAGGTTGTGAATGTTCCTAAAAGTTACTCTCTCAATATGTCCAAGGATATCGTTCCCATGTGTATTTTCTCTGAAGCGGATCAAGGTGAAAATTTTGATCAACCCTTTGTTTTTTTTATATTTATAAATTATTTGATGAATACCTTTCCTTTTACAAATATTTCCATAAATTGTGAAGTTTATATGTTTGTGTACTGGATTTTTTGACATCCTATAAATGTTCTTTTTTATGTTGGATAGGTTACTTGTCTTTATTTCGTTTACAAATGTGTACAAGTTAATCTTACAACTGATAATCTTCTATTTTGCTCTAGATTTTGATTGTACTTGTATTTCCTATAATGATATATTTGGACTTAGTGAACAAGCAATGCTGTATATCTATTGATGTGGTACATGATCTTCCTTAAGCTTTTGGACATTCTGATACATTACCTGTAATTACGGGAAGGAAAGCTGTATCGAAATTGAAGCCTAAATGATTATCTTGTGAGTAAAGCCTTCTCATATTTGGAATGGTGTTTAGAACCAAGATTCTCAAGATGAAATCTTGGGCTCTTTTATTGGGCCATTCAGTTCATTCATTGCTTTCTTTCAAATCATGCTGTCCTGATGTATTAGCTGCTCTACTTTGTGATCATGTAACTTTTGTTCTACACTTTAAGCCATTCTCTTGAAAGTTAGTTGTTTCCAAATCAACTTGGGAGGAAACACCGGTCATCTGTTTGTCCTTTTGCAATAACTTTATTATGTTTTCTTTTCGTTAGGAGGGGTTGCAGTGGAAGGGAAAGTTGAACATAAATTTGACATGAAGCCCCATCATGCGAATATTGATGAGTATAGGAAATTGTGTCGTGAAAGGACAAACAAAGCCATGATCAAGAATAGACAAATACAGGTTATACACTTCACAGTTTATTTCTTTGCATGTTATATTGCTGGAATTTCAGTTCTTGTATGATATCTTTTTATGAAATTACCTTTTCGGTTCGTTCGTTTATTTATAGGTGATCGATAATGATCGTGGAGTACACATGAGGCCTATGCCTGGAATGCTGGGCATGACTACGTCCACTTCCAAGGTATTTGTACTCTTTGTACCTTATGACCTTATTTAGCTCCACACACACATCCTGAACGTACCACAACACACACACACACACACAAAGGGGAAAAAAAGAAGAGAAAAACCAATGAGGTGACAGGAGTAAATGGCTCTCAGAAGATACTGTAACCAAATTTGTGATATCAGTTGGGTTTTTTTTCAATTTTCCTCAAACGTCTATTCCGATGCAACAATACCTGCCTAGCTGGGCTAGCAGATTTTAAATCTGTCTTCTTGACACAGTAAACTCTCTGAGATTGGACAGGACCATATTGACTACTCAATTTCTATTTAAATCCCTATTAAATAAGATCATAGATTGATTTTTGTCCACAATTCTGGTTGTCATCAGTGCTTATGAATCTAGTCCATACTCAAGATTCATGCAATCTAAACTTTCAGTTTTTATAATGTCATTTAAAAGAATAAAATATCTAATGATTTCAAACTTTTGGATTATGATGATATTTTAATTAGTTCCATCCAATACGTGCAAATTGTGGAGAAATAACCTGAGTGATTGTAACTTTTATATGATGGATATTATTTCGATTTGTTCTGCTCAGCACATGGATAATATAAAAACTAATGTTCGGTTCTAGGTATCAAGTAGATATTGATTACTTTCTGGGCTTCAAATTAAATAGAATGGTTGGACTTGAAGAAGTCTTTTAGGTTCAGATTTGACTTCCCATTTTTCCCATTTTCACCCTCAATTCAACGGGTTTTCCCTTACCATAAAGCCGATCCTTCTTTCCTTTAATCTCCTACATGTCTATCACCTCCCACCAGCAATAATCACCACAAAATGTTTCAGAGCAGCTCATGTTATCCCGGCCTTTCTATCATTAATTACCTTAACCCTCCCAAACCACCACCACACTACCACAACAGAACTCCCAAAATTACGTTTTGCTATCACTACTAACATGTTGAAACCCGTAAGCGTATGAGATTGTTGTACTAGTAATAGACATAGTGAGTTTCGAGTTTATCGTTCCCATGAGAAATAATGTTTAAAATGTAGTTCAATAGTTAGTATTAAATTTGAATGAGTAGTGACAGCAAAATAATGATTTTTTGGTTGTTTATACTACTAATCTATACTAATAAAGCAAGTAAATTGTGGTTTTATCGAACGTGAATACTTGTATTGGATTTATAATTCTCCCTATTTCTATCTATTTCAATTATCAATTAATAATCTAGTTAATTTCATGCATTTTTGACAACCGATAACGCTAATATGTTAAATGCTATTTTCCAAGATACACCAATCTATGATTGACACGATCTGATCATATTTCTAGTCCGAATTCATATGAAAATCATGTATTTAGTTTATGTTAGCTACATGATTGAATATGCCATAAATATTATTCTTAATACCTATTATCCATGTTTGATTTTACTGCGTTCTAAAGTTATTGTGAGTATTCCTACACTAAAATAACTAACTATTCTATTGATAGCCAAACAATTAAATAGTGCAATGGGAATGCAAAATCAATCAATAAATAACAAGAAATACCCTAAATTAATCGTCTTGAGTTGACATTAACAAAAATAGGGTTCCTCGATCATTCAATACAATTGAAAAACCTAGCTAATCATCCTAAATATTGAATTAGACAAGAAAATATGGAATAACATCACCCGGATCAAGAAATGATGGACGAAAGCGGAGAAATCCATTGAATGAAATCTTAAAAAGGGAGGAGAAATTTTCAATAATCTTGTGAAATCCGCCTTTGATTAATGAATTGGCCTCTTTCTTCGCCTCCAAAATATGTAGAACACATGAATTTTAGGTCTATGGAGGACTATCTACGTTATGGACGGATTATGGTATTTAAAGGAGGCCTAAAAGATCGTTAATTGAAAAAGGAAACAAAATCTCACCTTGGAAAAATACTATGCGGCCACATAGAAGAAATCATAGCTGGACCCAGGAGCCTTGGAGGCATAGATGGGGCGGCATAGGTATAATTTTTTCCCCTGGACAACCTTCAGTATTTTTGTCATATCTTTCTCTCCCGATATCCGATTGAAGTGATTTAGAGTGTATGAGAAAGTTAACTCAAAGGGCTACAATTCTTTCAAAATATTATTTTTCAATTCAAATTTTTGCTATGCCAAAAATGGGTTTCAAACTGAGATTGAAAATTCAGAGCATAACTTTTTCACCTGGAAGTTGATATGTGATAATGTTTTAACTATATTTCATCAATTTGACTTCTTTTTTCATCCAATTGACCTCTAACATTCTCGAATCTTCATCATGAGGTTCAAAACAACTTTTGAGTATTTGCATTTTAGTCCCCGAACTTTGAATTTGCTTCATTTCAGCCATTTTCTCTTGCAATCTTGTTTCTTATCTTCCAATTGTATCCAATTAAATCCTTGGCATCTTCGATCTTTATTTTGTTGCCAGTCTCATCTATGGATTGTTTGCAACTTAGTCCTCGACTTTTGGATTTTGCCATTTTTCACTATTTTTACATTATTTTGTCCAACTTTTCATCAAACATCGAGTTTTACCTACAAAATACAATATAACACAAGTTAGGTAGTATTTTATCCAAAAAAAAGTAAAATATCATTATTTAGGATAAGCGGCTGTGTGACGCACAGAAAGGCTCAAAAGAGAATATGAGAAGATAGTAATATTGATGATTTTCTACCAAAGAAGGCATTTGTATAGTCGGGGAAAATGTGGAAGAATTAAGAGATGGTTATAAGGTTTACTTGGGGTAAGTGTACATTATTTGGAAACATCCCAATCAGGAAAGGAAACCATTTATTTTAAAATTAAGGGAGTATTAGGTATTTGAAATATTACTTGTGAAATTTTGTTTTCAAGAAATTTGTTTTAGATATCTTATCCTCTGCTTGAATAAGAGGCATAATTGCGAATAGTCAAAGTTTATATACACCCGTGTATCAGTCCTTTTTTGAGTTTAATACGTTTGGCCATCACATTTTATTACCTGGCTAATATTTTTCTAGTCACTTAATATGTGAGTGGCAGTGGGTTTCAGACTATTGATTTTATGAACTTAGTTTATGATTGTCACCAAAGCATTCGAGTATGAATAAATAACAATGTAATAATAGGTTCTATAAAAACCTACGATCGAAATAAAGTAAATGACTTAAACTAGTAGATTTTTTTCCCCGAAATAACTTCAAAAAGATTGCGTTGTAGAAACAATGCTTGCAAAGATCATAAATGTTTAAAAGTTGGTGGATGCAGTATGAGGTGGTCTATATGGAACTCTGCTAGAGCTATTTATAGTGCTATACAAATATGCCTGCTTTGAAGAGTTGCAAGGGGAGCTGATGCATCGCAACATGACAGGTGGCATTTTCACCATATTTGCTGAATAGTGAATAGAGCAGATCCAATTAGTTAGCATGGACTTGACCCAAATATTTTTTGAATTTAAGAAAAAAATGCAAATGCGCATGATCTTGGTGTGGGCACAACGCCACATTTGACTGTTTGATTTAATATGGTTTTGATGCCATCTAATGTTACATAAATATATCTATTGTGTGGTGAACAACTTTGTTCTCTTCGCATAAATTCTTATCAATTGGAAGGTCCATATATCCCTTGCAAAATTATTCTGTATTATGTGGTCAAATAACAGGAATCATATTCTTAAAATTGATTGCATTTGTGCAGGATAAGAAGAAAATAGCTCCGGTTAAGGGACCCGATGTGAAAAGAACTAGAAGGGATCGTGGGGAGTTGGAAGATATCATGTTTAAGCTTTTCGAAAGGCAACCTAATTGGACCTTGAAGCAGCTAGTCCAAGAGACTGATCAACCTGCGGTATGATTTTTTATGCTTGTTCTCCATTGTGGTATATATATAATAAGATGGATTAGATAGATGTGGACATTATAAATATGAAAAAGAAGTTAAAATTGTCTATTATAATGTCCAGTAAGATTGTATCAAACATGCACTTATTTTGCATTACTCGCTGCTTTCTAGTGAATCAAAGAACTAGTGTCAGTTCCAATGTCTTTGTCAAATATAACACTGCTCTACATAATTTTTAATACATTTCCTTAAAGAAATGAAGCAGTCTTTTCTTATCTTTCGTAATTTATGCTCCTAATTTTCCATGATACAAGGTCACATGATGTGATATGACTCTTTCTCCACTTGTTTCGCATTTTCCTAGAATTTACTGCTCATATATTAATGTATATTATTTCTTTTTGCAGCAATTTTTGAAAGAGATATTGAATGAGCTATGTGTTTATAATAAAAGGGGAACTAACCAAGGAACGTACGAGCTCAAGCCAGAATATAAGAAAACCGTTGAGGATACTGGTGCTGAATAATGTCTATCTTCGACTGTATATCAGATTGTGGCTTAAGAGGATTACAGTTAATTAAGAAAATGAGTCTGCAATAGCACCCAACCCATCCTTTTTACGATTTTAAATTGTGCAGATGTTTACCATCCTTGTTAAAGTCAATAAGAGAGTAGATAATGTTGAAGAAGCATATAGTTATTTGCACTTGTTTAATATATCTACTTTTGGTTTTTTTTTTTTTTTTTCCCCACACTCTTATTTTGAGAAAGCTTTGCATGAACTCGAGTACTCAACTCATTTGGCAAATTTTTCAGAGATAAATTGTAGATTCTGTACCTGTATTAGGCTTCTCTAATATCCCTAATATAAAGATATGGAAGTCGAGGGGGAAAAAAACTTGGTTCCTTTCTTCTCTGTTACAGCCAAAATAAACTAGTGACTGCAAGATTGATTGCTTTTCTTGTTTTCGATTTTCGTTCTGTTTAGTTTTGCTTTCATAAGAAGGGATTAAGATTTAATCCATGCGAATCAGATGAGGATCATGAACACGACCAACTAGGAATCATCTTTGTTTCTGTCGGAAGATTTTACAGCATCTTTGGACAGGATAATAGCACCACCATCTCAAATGTGCTTGAATGGAACTTTATTTGGCATCTGGTGTTTAGGTGTACCCAGTTATGGGACCCTTGTTTCCATATCCTGTGCGTTCTAAAGGGACTGTTAATGGATGAAAGTCAAGAATGGATAACTGATGAAAGAAAAAGGTATGTGTGTGTCTGAGATTATATTGGTGAGATTGAGGTGGTCCTGCACCAAGGATGGATTTTTCAAGATTAGCGTTTCGAGCTTTTAGATGATAGTTTTGATGAAGAACTGTTAACTATTGGATGTTATAAAACCTTCCTCGGCGGGCTAGTTCAACCAAAAAAAAAAAAAATCCAAGATTCTAGACTCGAGTTCTAGTGTTGATATGGATCCATAAACTTGCTCGGTCATCTTAAAGTGTAAATGTACGAAACAAACTCGACTGGTATTACACCCTCGTAATATTGTCGTTGTCAATCAATGACATTGAGTTGGTTCTTGGGATGTTAGTTGGCTTGACTTGGCTGAGTTACAATCGAGTTGGTTGATTAGGTCTTTTCAATTAGGATATAATTGACATTCTCACTCGAGTAATCTGTGATTTTTCAAGGGTGGTTATATTACTACCACAACTACTATTTGGTACACCACAATTTTCTTATTTACTTAAATAACCATGAGTAAAATGACATAAAAGGATGAGAGTAATGGTTCTGAGTATACTTAAACACACCAAAACAATCTATTTACTTAAATTTGCTTCCAATTTTTCCCATAGTTTTGGCTTAAACTTTTCTAGTTCTAAGTATATAACACATTATTATCATGCTTTTTGGTTGGTTTTATAATTATGTTATTAATTTTGTGCATCAGATGCAGATGGTGGGAAGAAGAATAATGTTTTGTAGTCATGTGCTAATTACGCCTCTTATTAAATATCTTATTATCAATGACTATCGATATTTTTCAATATGATAATTGGGCTTGAGATTGACAATTGTTCAGCTGAAGGATTTCTCTAAATCTAAATTCTGTTCAGAAATGAAATGTGCTGTTTTGGTGTGTCTATGAAATCGTGTTCGGAAGGGAAATGTACACGGTACACCACTTTTTTTTTTTTTTCAATGGATTGGGGTTATAATTATAAAATTGTGTTGGTGTGTTTATGAAAAGTATATTTTAATTAGGCCGTAGGGTGTGCATAAAAAGTGGTGTAAAAAAAAAAAAAAAATTTGTGGCTGCAATATAATTATCCTTTTTAGTTTTTATTGGATTAGGACTATAATTGTAAATTTGTTGTGATATATTTATTGAAAACATATTTTAATTGGGGTGCGATTATAATGTGGTATCATGAATAAAATTTGTGGTGGTAATATAATTACCCTTTTTCAATGTTGAAATCTTAATATTTTATAAATAGTTAAGATTTTAATGAACAACATCTATGATCTATCACACAGAGGGACATACGTGCCCTTTTAGATTATGACATGTCATTCTAATGGTCACTATCGACTACTGCATGTAGACCCTCTTGCTCTCTTGGACGAAAATTTTATCTTTTTATTTCAATTCTTGTAATTGCATTTAAGAAATTCACGTCCATATCAAAATCTCATTCCAACGTAAACATAATACAAAAAGATTAATCCAACATGATATCCTCCTCCACCCACCACGGTTATCCACTGTTGGCACTGACCATCACCTCTACACTCACCATCACCAACAATCATAGTCGCCCCTGCCAACCACCACATGTTGAAATTTTTCGTGATACTTTAACTTTATAAATTTTACATAATTATCAAAATTTTTATGTCAAATCACCAAGAAATTTAATTTACGCGGAACACGCTTTAATCCATTGATTTGTCTCTTGGGTAATGAATCTTAAATCTTGATCTTTAAATATTCAATTTAATTGTTCCAAATCTTCTTCTTGATTCTTGATTTTGTGGGTTTATGAATATTTCTTTTCAATATGCTTTCTCTTATATTCTTATGTTGATGAGATGACACCAAGAATGAAAAATTACATATGAATTGGGGATCATAACCCTATATATAGTTCAATATGTATTCGGTCCATTTAGATGCCTAAAACGCAAATACTTAATTCTTTATTAAATTACTTTAATTTTGGGCTTGGATAACCTTTATACACAATTAATTACATATGTCTGCTCACATGGCAAATTAAATAATTTTCTAACAATCTCTCACTTGGGCTACATATGTTAACTTATAAATGTGTGTAACCCCATGAACTCAAAACTTTTGCCAGCATAGCCAAAAAATTTTCAAACAATCTCGTCTAATGATTATATCAATATAGGAGTAAAGCGGTATTTGTTACAAATATCATAACTAAACCATCAATGGTCACGTACATCAATACAATCAAATAACATAGATCAAGTGTTGATGTGTAACATGGAAATTACATGTAATGTGATCCAAACATGCCATTTCCCACTAGTCCTACTTTATTTTTTAATAAGATTAACTATAAACTTTAATCAGAGTAAAACTGAACTGAATACTTTATTTTTGAGATAAACCGAATATTCATGGATAAAAATAAGTGTCTAAAATAGACAACATCCAAATACAAATTTTCACTAAACTGGCATATCATCAAAAGATGCAACACCCATATGAGTATTATACTCATGAAAGACATTTGGTGGTAACCATTTAGTAAATATATCCATTATTATGGAGTTTATCCTAATATACTTTATAGAAATCTAACAACTTTGAATTCTTTTCTTGACAACGAGGAACTTAATGTCTATAAACTTTGACATCATCAGGCTCCTGTTGGAATACAAGACTGCTATTGTCACCGAATAACTATAGTGGTCTTTCAAGTCCATCCAAAATATGCAGTCCAGTGACAATGTTTTGCAGCCATATTCCATTATCAGAATCAGAATATCCAATGATCTCTAATTGGTCTGATTTTCCTGAATGTGATCATATAATCTTTAGTTCTCTATAGATACTGAATAACCTAATTACTGCTATCCAAATTTTCATCGTAGAGTTAATTAAATATCTATCTAGTATTCCAACAATAAATGCTATATCCAGATGTGTGCAAACCTGAGTATACATTAAATTCTCAATTGTTGAAGTATAGGGAACTTCCTGTATTTCTTTTTCTTTAAATTTATCCTCGAGGTATTAATTGAGACTTGACTTGTTTCCCTTAGTAATAGGGGTATCGTCTAAATTTCATATCTGCATTTCGAATCTCTTAAAAACCTTATCGATATAACTCTTTTGTGATAATCCAAAAATACATCAAGACCGATTATTGTGTATCTATATATTAATACAAAATAGGCATCACCAAAATTTTTTATTTCAAAATTTCATGATAGAAATCTCTTAGTTTCGTGCAATAAGTTTATGTCGTTGCAGACAAGTAGTCTGTCATCGACATACAATACCAAAAAAATATGTTTACTCCTACTGAACTTGTGATATACACAATCATCAACTAAATTCATCTCAAAACCAAATGAGATAATTATTTGATAAAATATGTGATACCATTACTGGAAATCAACTTAAACCCATAGATGAATTTCTTTAATTTATAAATTATATCACGTAACTTAAGACCAAAATGTGTCACAAATATCATAATTGTCCTAAAAGAATCTTTTATAGAAACTAGAGAGAGTCTATTTGTAATTGATGCCTTCCCTTTGAGTAAAACCCTTTGCAACAAGACGAGCCTTATATCTTTCCACATTACCCTTCGAATCCCTCTTGGTTTTATATATCTATTTGCAACCAATGAATTTTGTACCTTCAGGTAATGGGACAAGTTCTCGAACGTCATTGTTTTTTCATGGACTTTATTTTCTCATCCATAGCATCAATCAACTTTTGAGAATTATTACTTTTCATTGCTTGATGAAAGTTGTTAGGATCTTCTTCCATCAATCCAATGCCATCCTCATGTTCTGGAGAAATACTATAAAGTCATCCGAAATTGCATTTCTCATTTCTCTAGTGAATCTCCTTAATGACATTTGTTCTTAAGGTTGTTGAGTTTGTTCTTCTGGAACAATCTCTTGATTGTGTATGGAAAATTTTGTAATATTGTCTTGATCCGAAATTGGTTATTGAACAAGATCTAGAGCAAGAATTTGTC
>CAIGRB010096346.1:12253-25006 GCA_903798255.1 Fraxinus quadrangulata | reverse complement strand
CAATTAATTTTAAATATTCATATCATGGGATCACGCTATTATCTACTTTTTTACCGTATATTTAAACAATTTTATCAAAATTTATCGAACTTTTTACCAATAGTTTTGTTAAACAACTCCTAAGTGTATTCCTGATTAACTTCTACCGTTTATTCGTAAGTTTCGTTAAGTTTCCTTTTAAGTTTTTGAATCATATACTAACTAGCTGGACCTTTTTTCCTTTATACCAGGAAAAATGTGCATGATTTTGCGAATTACTTTTGAAGAAATTATATTTGTAACAAATCTACTTTGATTCTTTGGGAACCAATAATGTGGACGACCCCAAAGTTGAAGATTGATAACATAATTCCAATTTCTTAATGAATTTCACAATCAATAAATAAATAATTCTTTTTTAAGTTTTCAAAACATTTTAATAATATGAATTTTCAAAACGTATTTAAATTGCAAACGTTAACTTTTCCATGTCTCTATATGGATCGTCGCCAATATTTTCAAAAAAATCTTTTTAAGAACTTCGATTTTCAAAGCGTGTTCGAATTGAAAACGTATTAACTTTTTCAGCATCAGGATAGTCAGCCAGCNTGGTGGGGATTAAAATCAATTTTATATTTTAATAAAAGTTGATCAAATGTGTGACTGAAAAGTCACGAAATTAATTATTAACTTTGACTAAAATTTAAATTTTAATTCTTACTAAACATGGACATTAGTTATGTCGAAAAAAATTCTAGTATTTATAGAGAGTGAAAATTCAATTCTCCGTGTCACTATTTGATTGACATGTATATTATATATCTATGCATGGATCTCAACTAAACAGTGGTTAGGGCTTAATATAATATAAGTTGTGTTTCTTCAAGAGAAACAGTGAAATATTCTTCTAGAATGTTAATAGAATTACAAAATTGTATATTTAAGAATTTTTTTTTTAAATATATTTTTAGAATTTATCACTTTTAAGCTTTTCCATGAAGCAAGACACAATATTCTTGTTATGGGCCAATGTCGGCCCACCACTTCAGCCTTCACGTGTCGATGGAAGTGACCCAAACCTCGTCATGCGTCAGCCGAAGTGATAGTACATATGACGAACTGATTATATAAGTTGAAGTGACTACGTTAGGAGCAAACTGAATGTATGTCGAAAGGAACCGCTCATCTGCGATACGCCGCAGATGCAAGGGACCGTACTCCCCTTCCACATCTTTGCACCTGCCTCGATCCCTCGCTTCATCCATGCGAAAGATCTTTCGTACAAAGATCTTTTCAAAGTCAAATCCTGACTAATGGGACGCATGACATGATCCAAACGGTCAATTCAACTGCTCTTGTCAGAGACATTCAATGCTAGCCATCCTATAGAGGGGCGGATTGACACCTAGGACGGGACAGGCTCGGAGAATCCAACAACACGTGTCACCATATCCAACAACTCTCCTCTTCCCTCACTCAGTATAAATACCCCCTCCATACGTCAGAAGAAGGATTGGAACCTGGTTTTCTTCTACTATAATATATATTCAAGTATCAATCTCTCCCATCTGGATATTATCGTTTTATTAGTACATTGATCCAACCATTTTCGGTCGGCATTTCGCCTTCGATGAACCTTTTTCGACTGAATTATAAACTAATTTGACCATCGGAGTACTTGTGACCTCTCCCAACCCTTTCGAGAAAGGCCACAAGTTGCTAACAACGTGCCACATGTATAGGAAGAACTGACGCGAAAACTTATCCTGTTGGCCACGTGTCGGAACTATTTTCGAGGTTTTCTTATGAAATATTAAATATATAAAATTTGTTCTTCTTGGAGCAAATATATGTATGCATATCATTAATCGGTATGTAACCTAACCTAATAACATATAACAATTTGTTGTTATGCAATAAAGTTAAGAGATCTTACTCACCTTTTTTTTTTAAAAACAGAAATAATTTTCATATTGACAACTCAATTGGTTATAATTTCGTGTTTATTTTTTAACACAAAGAAGAATCACTTTCAAATAACTCAATTGGTTAAAATTTTGCGATGATAACGTGTGATGAAACTAAGAGAAAAAAAGAGAATTGAGAAATAATCGAAACTCATGTATAATTAATTGAGAAGCTCCAAGATGTAGATTTTTCTATAATACATTTTGTGAAAAGTGAATTTTTATTGATAATGCATAGTTAAAAAATAGGAAAATTTAAGAATTTACGTGCAAAATTATTTTATTGAGAAAATATATGATTAAAAATGAATTTAGAAAAAAATAAAATTTGAAGAATTTGTCAATTCACAAATAGTATTTAATTTACAACGTACTCCATACTTTTCATAGCCGTCTTTTTTCAAATTTTCAACTTTGAAACCGTTCGTTAAATATATATTTTCTAAAAACAATTGAACCATATAGCAAAATATTAATTTTTTAATTTTTTTTTTCCATTTTTATTGGTTGAGTTGGAACTTGGAAGTGCATCACATCGATGATCCAAGCATTGACGAGGCTCCGTCCGTGGATCTAACGGTTAAAAACTCTCACGTGTGGGGACAAATTCTTGCACGTGATAGGATCCTCGTTCGGTGTACATTTCTTCCTCAAACCCCAAAACTTAAACCCCTAACCCTCATTTTTCTCACTATTACAATTCATCATTCATCTAATCATCGCCATGTACAGAGCCGCAGCTTCTCGCCTCAGGACTCTCAAGGTTAGCATTCCAAACGTATACATATGCTTAATAGCACTTGTGTAATTTTCACGTTTCGATGATTGATATATTGTTCAATGTGAATTTGTAATCAACATGCTGTTGCTTGTGGTAAAAATGAATTTTTGCCTTGATGCTTTATTCTATGACATATGGGAGCAGGTAGAAAATGTGTTATATTTAGAACGAGATTTTTGTATGGTTCATTTGCTACAGTAAAACTGGAAGCTTTGGGGTTTATTTGAACGAGGTGCACATATGCTGTGGCAACATGAAGTCGTAATTCGAAAAATAATGAAGATTCTTTGGATTCCATATATGAGAGCAGAGTCTTGTGCTTTTAAATTGGAAATTGATATTTGCAGGAAGACATTCCTGATCCTTGCTAGAAACTATCACATGGTCTCTTTGATTTGAAGTTTTTTTTTAACATTGAATCGCGTGATAGGACCGAACAAGTAATAGGGGATTGACTAGATTTGACTTCCATATTCTTATCTATGAAAAAAACTCTAAGTCCATACAAATTGAGAAATTAAATCATTAATATTAATAACCGTAGTATTAATCAGCACAATAAATATCCAGTCGAGTCTCATATGTTTAGTAAAGACAGATATGGCTAATGGATAAGATACATAAAAAGATCAGTTACACATCAAATGACAGAAAAATATAAAGAAATTGTGGGACTTACATACAAAGCCATTATATAATCTACAACACGCTTTGATTTGACACATCACATGATACTGAGACAATAAGTGCTTGTTGGAGTCTCATTTTTAGTTAATAATGCATTTTGAAATAGTAAATTGATGAAAAACGTGTAGTTAAAAAATAAAGAATTTTTTTAAATTTACGAGTAATATTAATTTATTGAAAATGTGGGGTTAAAAAGAAGAAAAAGAAAAACTTGTTTTAAAAATAATAAGGATCAAATGAGAGCTAAATGCATAATTTGGGCAATACACATGACATTGCATTGCGTTGCCTTGCATGTTTAAGAGAGACTGCATTATTTTGAAGCTTTTATAACTTTTTCCAATCCTTAACTTTCCAATGCACACCCTAACCTGGAATACTCTTTACTTGGATATATAATATAAATAAATAACTAGTGCCAAATATTAAAAAGGCTAAACTGAAATGCATTCCAAAGTGAAATATGTTATGAAACAAACAAGATACAAGAATTGCTCTGATACCACTTGATATGAAACCAACCATATGATTGAGATGATGAAGTTATATGACACAATAATGAAATATTTGATTACAAGCAAAAGAATAAAGAAGACAAGAAAATATGACAGACGAATTATGAGATTTTATTGACTCATGAACAATAATGGAGAAATATACAATTGATCCTAAAAGTTAATAATCACTTTTTTCACACTATAAAATTGTATATAAAAGTCTAATATTTATAGGGAACATATATGAGATGTCCAAACTCTCCTAAGACGAAATAGAGTTGTTGATGAAGTGGAATAATAAAAAATCGAGTCCAAAACAAATTCTAACTCCCAATGGACTTTCAAAATAGAATTTCAACTTGACGCAGGATTTTAATAGCATTCCAAACTGAATTTTTCTTGACGTACACTTCAATTAGAATTCTTTAATTACTTCAATAAGTAATTTGGGTCATATCCAAATTTCAACAATCTTCACATTGACACGAATTACATTCAATGAATGAACATACTTCTTCAACAATAATAAAAAAATTAATTTTTTCAATAAAATACAATACTCAACATATTCCAATGAATCCAAATACTACTCTTGTAGAATTATCTCAAATTCTAAAAAAATCATAATGATTTTATAATTTACTAAATTGAGTTGCAACACACCTCAAAGCAGAATCAAACTCAAATGCTTTTAAAGAAGATCCCTTATTAAATTGTATACATTTTACTTCACTAAAACATGCTCAACAAAATCAACATCCACATACCCTTTCTACTAGATCTATCTCTAGCAATTAAATACAATGGCATTGTAGTTGATTGTGGCAAAAATGCATTATCCATATTTCCTGAACTCCACTGAGTAGTATTATTCAAATCCGACCATTTACGAGTTCTTAAAGGTATTGTACCGAATTGAATGTCCACCACGGTATTGAACATGTGCTGATTGACTCTTTTAGATTCTGCACGACCTTGTAAGATGTATAACTAAGACCTTTTATGTCACTCCAATACAACTTGGGCACCTTTACAAACTTGCAAAATTTCACCACCACCAAAGAACTCATAAACCCTTCGAATCAATGATAGACAACGAGATGAGATTCTTCTTCAAATTTGGAACATGTTGAACATGGCCAACTGTTCTAATTATTACATCTAAAAATTTCAATCTGACCATACTAATTTCAACAACCCGACAAGGTGCATTGTTTTCCATAACTATGATACTTTTGGAAACAATTTCATATGTAGTAAATTAGTCCTTATTAGGATACATATGAAACATACATGCTGAATCAAGAATCCAATCATCCTCTAGTTTAGATTCGACATTAGAAATAGCCAAGAAATCTCCATCAATGTTCTCAGCGAGGTCTGCTTCACCTAAAGTATTCGATTGTTTCCCATATCGACTTGCAGCCAACCTTTTTTTATTCTACAATTTGTAGCAATCTTTCTTCTGAAAGCCCAAGAATGCCCCCAAACATCGTGGAAGAAGTCTTTGCATGGAAGAGCAACCCCCTTGCAAAGTGTATCATTTCACTCAGAAGGAAATGTATGAAGCACTTATTACTACCGAACTTGAAATCTATGAGATGAACCCCTTTCGTGTATACCTCAACATCATGGGAGAACTATTTGCACGGAAGAGTAACCCACCTGCAAAAAATATCATCCACCTCAAAAGAAAAGATACGAAACATCTTTACAAGCCTACCTTATACCTACGAGATGGATCTCTTCACATAAATGGATAATAAATAGCTTCATGGAATTGTCATTATCATGTAAGGCCATAGTAAACCTTGGAGACACCCATCCTCCCAATGAAATTGAACCCTGAATATTTATTCAGATTTAATTATGGTGAGCCCGTATGAAGGTTACATTAAAAGGTGACCCATTCTTTAGTATAAGCTTATTCTCAAATCTAATGGCAAAATCATAGATTCTCCAATCGCAATGAAAAAATTCAAAATTATCGCGCCAATGAGAATCTAGAAAAACAAATGCATGTCTATTTCTTAAGGATTCAACTTATTAAGTCAGTTGTGACTCTGTTATTGCAAGAAAATCAATCAATATACATCAACCATCGAAATTTCAAAACTTATATTGAGAAAAAGTGAAACAACTAAATAAGAAAAATTCTTTTTATATATGAAAAAAATCGATTACAAAAGGAGAATACATAAGAACAAAGAAATTAAAGGCCTAAGTCTATGTGGCAACTTCATCCTGCTGAGGTTCTACTGGGATCTCGACTTTTTCCACAGAGTTCAACTTCATCTGCATGAGTGGATGGCTCTACTAGAAGGAATTCCTCTTTCACAGAAGCCAAGTCCACTTGGGAAGGCAACTTAGGAATACTCCGAAAGACTTCATTATATGCGACCTTCTAGTATAAATCGAGATCGTCATATTCTCCGTTTCATGGAAATGGGAAACATAGTTATTTACAGCCACCTCCCCTCCCCTGCTCTGCTCAGCTTCTGCCTTAAACTGGAAGCTTTAGCAGTCATCTCATCAACTTAAGCCTTTAGCTCTTCCTTCTATTTTTTGGCTACCTCCAAGGCTGACAAAGCTATCTTCATCATTGCATTCACCTGGCCTCACAAAGGTGGACTTTCTTCTTCAATACATCATTTTCCTTAGAAAGTGCCTTTACCCTTGACTATATCTGAGCTTTCTTAACCTTGAAGGTTTCAATGACCCCACCAGCAGTAAGTTCCTTAGCATTCACTTTGCTCTACTCCGCCTTAACATTAGACGCCTTTTGGATATACTCTTTATTTAGCCCCTATGGTCTCTTTATCTACATTTGGGCATTCAGAAAAAGAAGCCTGCAGGGCGAGGCTGACTTCTATCATATCCACTGAGTTACAGGTCTTAGCGTATGAAGAATATTTTTCATTCTAGTACTTGTAATGAATTCTTGTTGTTGCCTAGACCATGACGAGAAGCATCCCTATGACTGTAGTAGCGATCTCGTTAGACTTCCCTCCCAAAAAGTTATAAGCCTTTCTATTAGAGGGGCCTCCTTTACTGACCTCTCCCACCCTTTTCCTTTTTATAAGGCATCTCTCCTCATTGCCTGAATTTTCAACTTCTACTACTTTTACGACAGATAGGGGGATCGAAATTGGTCTTTTCATAGACTCGTCAACAGTAGTTTGGCACTTAAAAGGAGGTGGAAGTTCAGTTTTCTTCGTTATGGTCAACCCTTTATTTTGTGGCTTCTATTCCTTAGACACTACCTTTTCTTTGGAGAAGGTGGTTTCAGCTTGGATAAAAAAGTCAATTCGTACCTTTGATGCTTAAAAACTAGGGTACTTGTACTTAACGACTTTTTATTCTTCGCCTCACCCAGTAGCTTCATAAAGACTATGTCCGGCTTAACATATTCCTTTTTATCATGTTGCTCTGTAAAGAGAAAAACACATTAGATGTTTCTCAAAAGCATAAGACTAGTGCATTAAATTATGAAGCTACAGACCTTTGGTGGCCATCAGCAAGTGCACAATGAAGAGGTTTTGTTTACCAACAACGTTCTTAAAATGCCTCTTCTCAATAGATAGCTCGTAAATGGCTTTGATGATATCCCACTCAAATAACTTGAGCTAAAAGTGATTAACCGCAGTTGCATAAAAAGTAAGTCAATAATATAGCTCGCCAAAAGAAAACAACATTGAACACGGAGAACTAAAACTCACTATACTCGTCGTACTGGGTAGGCATCATTATTTCTGGAACCGGATCACCCTCCACCGTCTGCTAACGACCCCTAACCTATAACCAAGGCAATTTCAATTTTGTTATTGAGGTCGGTGTTCCAAAATGAAGGGTAAATGCGGACCCTACGGGTTCATGTTATACCATCCCGTATAAACTCTCTCTCTCCCTCTCCCCCCCCCTTCCCCGCACTAGAGGCCATAGACTGAAAGAGGCTCTAAAAAACGTGGTGAGGCATGTCCTCGTCAAGAGTGACTTCCTTCCAAAGAAGGAAGACCCCTGCCAATGATCTTCATACATTGAGTACAAGCTGTATAGAGGTAAGGTTGTATTGCCTAAGTATATACGAGCAATCAAGACCGCCATACTCATAACGACACAACCCTCTCTAGGAAAATAGGCTCGCTCATTAACAGTTGGGATGAACATCTCTATGGTATCAGGGATCATATAATGCTCCTTTAATGTATCTAGCTCGCTCTCTTCTATGCATGTTGGCCATAGCGAAGCCCCCTACCTTACGCTATAATCTATGGGACCCTCTTGCATCATCCATACACTATGAAGACCTCATATCGCCTCCATTATCCTCTCAGTAGGAATTAATGGAGGCAAGCCAGCCTCGACGCAAATGATAGCCATATCAACCTTTGTAGAAGAACTCCATTTGGCACCCAAATTTGACAAAGAAGTAATTAAAAATTGTCTTTCTAAGAAGAAAAAAGCAAGAAAAAATACAAGGACTTGTGACTTATGAAACTCATAAGAACCTATGAAAATGAAGATTAGATGCACGTTATAATCAGAAAAGCTGTAAGAATGGCCAAAAATAGCAGATAATCTTTCAGGCGATGGGAAAAATTTTGTAGTGTAAAAATGGTAAAAAAAAAATGGTTTAGTATCCCTTTTATAGGCAGACAGAACAGAGTTCCATTGTTGGATTAGCCTCAACGAAATCCCAAGTGTACACATGTGCTCCTATCTAACTCGTTAAAATCAAAGGGGGTCTGCTAAAATTTGAATCAACTACTCGGATGATTTTGTGCTAAGCACGCACTTGAGGGCAATATGACTCCTTCCAGCTATAATAGACCATCATCATTATGTAGTAAACTGCTCAGCTGTTGCACGATGGGAGTAGATGATGCTTTTAAATCATTACAGCATGCCTCCCAACAGACTTCAAATGTTTCAACAGGCTCTCCCTCTTTAGCAAAAGCCTCACCTTCACTTCGTTAAACTTTACTACAGGTTTCAACTGCTTCACCAGACTCGCCCTCTTTAGATAATGCCTCGACTTCACTTAGTTAAGCCTTACTATAGGCTTCAACAGACTCACCCTCTTTATTAAGGGCCTTGCCTTTACTCCGTTAAGCCTTACTGCAAACTTCAACTACTTCACCAGGCTCGCCCTCTTTAGCAAGGGACTCACCTTTGCCTCTAGTAAGAGACTCGGCTTCACCCTTTTTTCTTCGCAAAAAGAACAGAAAACACCTTCAACTTAAAAGTCCACGCATTATATGAATAATCATACATGGACTTCAGGTACTATTGTTACGGATCGCTTCATAAGGCCCCAAACATTCTATGTGGTAAGCAAGCTTTCAACATAAAAGTATACGCATTATACGAATAATCATATATGGACTTTAGGGACTATTATTACGTATCGCTTTGTAAGGTTCCAAACATTCTACATGGCAAGTAAGTGTGGGCCCCGTACTATGTCGAAATACCACGTGGCTGTGCTGACTGAACCCTTTTGAATAGCCGAACAATATGCTTACCAATCCACTTTAAATAAAATTGATCTCATAGGGAGAATCAAACTACAGGGGGTAACGAGGCCACAAAAGGAGCTCGGTACGAGATCTTCTTGGTAAATCTTCAGTATATGATTGATGTGACAATCCGCTACCATTGCCGCCATGTCCAGCCCATCAGGTAAAGGCTAAAGCCGCAAGCTAGGCGTTATAGATGATAAAATGGTATTAACATTTAATACTTATGATTGTTAATGTCTCTGACAAGCGACATCAGCGACATGGATGAGGCCACGTGTCTATTCATCCAACGACTCCACGTTCACCTTTTTTTTTTTATTATAAAAGCTTACACTTAGTGTCATTTTATAGGTAATGCAAGTTTAGACTCTCAAACTACAATTTTGTCGTATAACTGTTTTATCCATCACTCCCCAAACTCCTCCCCCTTTTACACTGGAGGTTCATATCTAAAACCTTCCCACACTCATATATTTACTTCTCCACTAACTTGATAGTCGGAGTGCGCTGACTAACTCTATCCCCGCTAGAGGAAGCCACATGTAGCTAACGATTTGTCCAAGTATACAGGACACAAGGCATGTATGGACGTGAGATGCATTGAGATCTGTTGGCCACATTGGAGTTACATTTTTTGGGATCAATCTTCGTCTTCCCCATTTCAAAGTTTATGAGAATAAGAAAAGAATAAGTCGTGATAATTTCCCTTCACATGTTTTTTGGTTACAAAAATCATTCTACATATCATAATAGATCACAATCACCATTTTGCATTGTTGGAAATTTGTATATGAAATTGGTTTTGACCAATTATTAATTATTTAAGTGAAATTTTGTTATTTTGTGAATGAAGAATTAAGTCAAATCTATGTCACTTAAATATGCAAATTGTTGAAAAATTACATAGAATATTATGGAATATTCTTCAAAATTATTTGGCTGAAAAGGTGTATTTTTATATGAAAAATTACGACTTTTCGCATTATTATTTTTCAATAGATTTGTCTCTTCAAATATAGAAACTAATTGCAATAGTTGTGTTTCTTCCATAGGTTGTCTTTTGAGACAAATCTTTCCAAAAACTATATATAAACCACATGTATGTAATTTTCATTCATTCATTTTTTCATCATTGCATTATCATGTTAATACATATTCACTTCAAAATATTTTGAGCATTTATTTGAAGTGAAGTTTCATATAAAGAGTGTTAAAAACATAAGTAGCTTCGTTAGTTTACGTAATTTGAAATCCTCTTATTGCGGGATGTGGTCGTTGTATAGTGAGAAACAAATGTCGAAAAACTGTTAGTACTCGTGTAGGACATTATCATTTTAAGGAAAAGCAGTTCAACTTTTGCCTTGACCAATCTAATTTCATGCATTTCTTGTTGTTGCATTTCCTATTCGATAAGTCGAAACTCCATTCGATTTCACGCACGTCAAACATACGTTATTAGAATATATTTTATGCACGTTTGATTTAAGTTTTCCCAACATGCATGCCATAGTAGTGAGGTTTTTGAAATTCATAAAGGCTTGTTTGTATTGTTTAATAATTTTTTACTATAGTTTTGTGACTTTATTTTTTTATTTTTGCATTGTTCCTTGTGAACAGTACAAGACTCGTATTAAAAGTTATTTGTGACCACTCGATATCTAAGCACATACATAAAGTAATATGCAACCAATAATTTTACACAATGAAATTATTGTACCTTTATATTATTCACAAAACTATGTCAATTGTGACGTGAAATTGTTACCTTTATATTAATATAACTGTATTTATATGACATGCGAAATTAGCATCTGTGTCATGTAACAATATAATACTGCATTATGACCTCGATAATTTATGTATGTGACATGTGTAACCTCTCACAATTAGATAAAGAAAGAAAAGAATAAATTTTTCTCTCTTCAACTAATATTAAAATGGTAAGAACCACCATTTCCATAATTTAAATTTCAAAAATTAAAAATCGATATACATTACCATTCTAGTCATGAGGAGCTGGATGAGAAACTTAAAAGCATGGTTTTCTCAAAATTTCTCATTGGCAATTGGGATTATGGTTCGTGGACTCGGGTATTTAGGTTGGCTTGGATTGAGGCATTTCAAATTTTAAAATTGTTTAGGCAGCCAATTGGTTTTTCAAATCTGGCTCACAAATTGAGAACCAGCGTCAATCGGACTATCAATCGTGTTTCGATTCCATCAATTCAAATCCGATTAAAATGTCAACCCTAATTTAATTTAGAGATATTTCACCGGTACTTTATCAAAACTCATTAAGCCCATGTTTGACAACCATTATTTTACAACTCTTTAATTCTCATACTCATTTTAAACTACACATTTAACAATAAAATATTTTTCACATAAATTCAAAAAAATTTCATACTTTTTAACCTACAATCTCCACAAAATCACTATTCAAAACTCTATATTCTCAAATAATAATCATCAAACATGACTAAGTAGGGTTCATGACTTCATCTTACACAGTAGAGAAGCCCTTAATGCCCAAGTAATAGAGCACTAAGGACATCTCCAATGCAACAATATACATTTATACCAAGCAAAATGGGGGATAGAGAGATCACATCCGATGGAATGTGGATTGCACTGATTGTTGGTCTATATACAAGAGGAATGATGATAAAAAAGAGTGAAGATAAATTATAAAAAACTAAGTGGACAGATGTTAGGTATCTTCCACCTTTCCCTTAGCATGTAAACATTTTGGAGCGATAAGAAGTGCTTTTTAGTACAACCACAACCTCATTGGGAATCTCTTAGGTTATAACTTTTACAACCTATTCCATGATGTGTCAAAAGAGAGCAAAAAGGAGAGAGACACCACGAGCTCATATATTGAGACGTTATACATGTCTATACAAAGTTCTTATATTTCATTGCTGCCTATAGATACCCCTTTCAAGTTTGTAAACTCTATTCTTTTGATCGATTTCAACATACAATGACGTACATATATTGTCAACGATAAAAAGAGGGTTTGAAAAACGTAGACAAAACTTGTTTTTCCAACATGCAAGGAAACACGTGGGGAACTTTGTCAAAAGTCACCAAAAATCTTAACCAATTTAATCCAAATGCATTCCCATTGTACTCAACGCATACTTTTGTCCGGCCAATTTCTTTGTTGCTTCTAGTATGTTTCCCACTGTTTCCTTCATTTTGTTGATAATTTCATTGGCCATTTGGATTTACACTTTCTTTTGTTGAGTATAAATTGAAAAGAATATTTTGTTCATTGAGACTTCAAAATTAATTGAAAAAGATTATGCACATAG
>CAIGRB010096346.1:0-11155 GCA_903798255.1 Fraxinus quadrangulata | reverse complement strand
ATTTTTTTTTTTTTTTTTTAATGATTATCGAGGGAAAACCCTATCCCCAAGATTCAATCATTAAAATTCGAAAGCCTACCTCAATATTGAGTGTTAGCAACTGCTTAGCTTACAGGCTGATTTCCTCTTGTAAAATACAAAGAAAAATATTAAAGATAAAAGAAAATAGTTTATTTTCTACTTTTGCGAAAGTCAAAGTCCGACTTTGGTATAAATTCTTTAAAATTTATTTTTATCCAAACTAATTTTCTATCATATTATAAAAAAATTTCAATTTTATAAAATCTATTTAGAAAAATCTACATCAAATATACTCTAACTTTGTTGGACAAGATTTGTACAACGGACAATAATTGACACACTAGTTTGCTTTAGGATTGGACACAAGTACATTGCATTGTCAACAAACAACAAACTCTGAATAGTAAAAGTTCTACAATATAAATTCAATTTTGGCAAGCAATTCAAATGGCTCCACATGAATACCGTAATGAAGTGAAATTTAATGCTTTGCGTAAAGGAATTGAATTTGGTGATGTTTTTCATCTCATCAAAATGTGTAAAACAAGGTTTAAAAAAAGTTGAAAATATCGTCACATAACGTCGATTTGGCCTCATTATTCCATATTATAATAATTTTTTTTGGAGAATTTATAATTAAAAAAGAGGAATTTTTTTTAAATTTACGTGTAATATTATTTTATTGAAAAATGTATATTTGATAAGAAAAAAAAAGAAAAAAATTATAATTTAATGAGAAATAATGGAGCCAAACGAGAACTATAATCTTAAGCAGCGAAAATACACTAGAGGATCATATTCGAAGAGAAAATGCACAATGTGAGAGAAATAGTAAGTTATCTGCTCCACGTAGTGGAAACAAAATAGTGAACAAGAAAACTTACTAGATAGAAAAATATTCATTTATCCTAAATATTTCTTGCTTAATTTTTCCTATTACAAGAGAAAATTATTATTGTTATATACATCATATTTAGAAAGAAGATTATTGTAGTTCTATACTTGCTTGTGATTTTTATGTGGATTTTCCACACAAAATTCTTGTTTTCATTTTATTTAAAGCTTTTTCCTCAATTTCACTTTAGTCGTGTTCTAGCGGCTTATTACCACAAAAAGTCCATACTTTTCAATTTTTTGTATTTTCACTCATATTTATAAGCTTCATTGCGGAAAACGTGGGCACATGCTTCTCAGTACTGATTCGTATGGAATTAGCACGACCCGGCGATCAAATTCTTGGTGGGACATTTTTATGATTTTTTTTTTATCTAATTTCTAAATAAAAAATTGTAAAATAACAAATATACTCTCATATTTAAACAAAATAAAATTAAGGAAAAGAAAAATATACTCTCATATTTCCAAGCACCAGATTTTTACCATCACAATGTCATCCACCACCCAGTCCCAGGCAACGACTGTAGCCAAGAAGAAAAAGGTGGCAAACAAGAAATAAATGAAACCCAGCTGACTTCAAGATTCTACACTACAGATTTTGATGAAATGGAGCAGTCTTTTTAACACAGACTTTGTCGCAGGAATTCAAGACTGATTTCAACCAGACTCATTTTGTGAGGAACAAAGAATTCAAACAGGTTCGACGAGCGCGCATTGTGCATGAACCGAGCAAAAATTTTGGGCATATTAGGATGAAATTGATGGAAACCCTTTACTGTAGCACATACAGCGTGATGTGGCGAAGGCGGAATGGGAGGTCCGTGACGGTGGCAGCATATTGCGGGCAACCAGCTGGGTGTTTGGTTGATTTTGGCCATATAAATCTGTTGTTTGTCCAATTAGTTTATGGGGAAGTGATTGATGGGGATGTCAACGAGTCAAGTCGAACCGGCTCGCGAGTAGAAACTTGAGGCTCGGGCTCGACTCTAGTAAATATGGTTCATACTTTTTTTAGCCCAAAAGCTCGACTAAAAAATTTAGGCGCAACCCGAGCTTTCGCCTCGTGCCTTGTCAAGCCGAATCGACTCATGATTTTTTTTTAACTACAGGCAACGTATAGCTGCCTGGGTTTTATAGTTTAATATTTTAATTTTTTTTTTCCAGCCCATCATGGGCCGAAAATAGCATGTGACACAAGCAGGCCCATGTAACTCGTAGAGCCACACGAGCTGGCCTGGCCTGAGCTCTGCTCAAGCTTCTCCTCAGACTTTTTTGGGGCCGACCCATGAGACGCTCGGACCGACGAGCGAAATTGACACACATGGTGATTGGAGGTTGATTACGGATGTTTGTGGTGTAAGCTCCGACACTTTAGGTGGCGGTCGGGTGGTGGTTGGTGAGATGGAGGTCTACAGCTCCATGAAGCCTCCAAAATAACGAGTAGGTGGGGTGGGGTTATTTTCTATTTTTATTTTTATTTTTAATTAATTGTTTAGAACTCATTTGTAATTTTTTGAGAATGTTGAGCTTATGATTGTGATCAGGTCTTTTTATTTTTATTTTTATTTAAATGAGGGGTGTATTTGTCATTTCACAAATTGTTATTGAAAAATTGATAAAAATGATGTTTTCCGCAATAAAACGTGGAAATTGGGTTGGAAATGCAAAATTTTGAAACGTACGGACATTTTGCACACTAAAGACCAAATTTAGGAACATTTTGTGTGCCAATAAACCATGTTCTAGCTAACAGCGGATATTAGAGAAAGGATTTTAGGTACAGTATAGTTTGTTATTGGTGTGTGTATACTTTCAATCTGGAAAGGTTTTGTTTAATGAGACTGAATTTTGAGAGAGACCAATGTGATTCCTCCAACCTTCCCGATGAACTAACCTAGTGGGTACTATTCATATATATGGCATTGTGCTGTTATAGTATTTTCACGTGTCCAGCAACAATTCACATAAAAACGGATAACGTCGATCCTAGTAAAAATAGTTCGTGATAAAAGAAATGATGACAGTTCGAGAAAGTTCAAAGGAGGAATTTTTTCCACATGGAAATTAATTATGAAAGCAATATTGTAGAAAGACAGTTGCTTAGCAAAAATTGAAACAAAACATGCGACATCATCGAAGACAATTTGAAGGAGATGGATGATAATGGTATTGGCAATTTTCATTTAGCATTAACAGACATATCGTAAAGAAAAAGACAACAAAGGAGATATGAGATAATATGATGAAATTGTACAAGGCAAAATCACTTCACAACAAGATCTTCATAAAAAGAAGTTCTATACCATTTGAATGGGGTGACGTGCATGAGTGACGGATCACATCAACACCCTTTAGTACCTTTTTTTTTTTTTCCAACCTACATTGTTTAGTTTCGTAATCAGATATGTTGAACGTGTTGAGATCCTACTTCAAAGTTTTCCCCATTCGTATGATCATCTCATTATAAATTTGACAAACAATGTCACCAGTTTTACCTTTGACAATGTTGCATATGCAATTACCGCATAACAAATGTGCAAAAATAAGAAGTACACTCAAGAAAATTTACAACAATATGAGGAATATTAAATGTTGCGGTCAGGCAGGGAAGGGCATCTCAAAAGGGATTATTGGTTAAAAAATGAATATAGATAAGAAAAATTTTAATGCATCAAATTCTGGGGGTTGATTGCAAGTGCCATAGAAGATATTGAGGTTCTTTACAACGAAGCAACAAGTGTCGTCGAAGGCAAAAAGCGGTTTGATAACATTTGGCTTTTAGATTGTCACTTGACAAGAATGGTATCACAAATATGTTATCTTGGGAAGATCTAGTCAAGGCTCGGTTCGGCCCTTACACTCACGAGCTCACAAGTTGAATAGGCTCGTGGCTCGTTTGCTAGTAGGCAAACTCGTGAGCTCACGAGCCGAGCCGCGAGCTTTTTGAATTTTCTTTTTTTTTTTTACGTTTTTTTTATTTTTCTTTAATTTTTCACGAGCTCATGAGCCGCTCGCGAGCTGGTACAGTTCACACTATTTAATTGGTATGGCACATGGAAGTCTAAAGAAAAGTGTGTTTTCTTTGAGACAATTAGATGATCCGGGATGCAAAACCCATATTGAATATGGGGTCAAGAAAATTGTCAAAAGGGTACTTCTTGTTATGATGCCAGATGTTATGATTGATACCACTTGCTGTGACACCAATCACCGAATTGAGATGTTGAAGTTATATAATAAAATATAAAGTATTATATCAAGAAAAAAGAAAAAAAGAATATGACAGAGAAATTAAGAGATTTTATTGACTCGGGAATAATGGAGAAGAAAGAAAATTACAATAGATCCTATAATTCTAGTAATCTATTTTCTTACACTTATAAAATTGTATAGAAGAACTTAGTATTTATCGGATACATGTAGGGGATATCCAAATCCTCATAGTAGAGCTGTTGATGAAGTAGGATACCAAAAAATCGAGTCCAAAACAAATTTTAACTCCCAATTGGCTTCCAAAATAAAACTTCAACTTGATATAGGACTCCAATAACATTCCAATTTGAATTCTTCTTGATGTGCACTTCAATTAGAATTCTTTAATTACTTCAGCAAGGAATTCGACATCCAAATTCTAACAATCTCCACCTTAACACGAATTCCACCAAGGAATGAATTTGGTTTCTTCAACAATAACCAAAAAATTAATTTCTCTAACAAAACACAAATACTCCACCCCTTCCAATGAATTCAAGCACTACTCTGCATAATTACCTCAAATTCCCAAAAAATCATAATTATTTTAAAATTTACCAAATTGGGTTCTAACACACCCCAAAGTAGAATCAAACCTAAATGCTTTTAAAGAAGGCCCCTTACTAGATTGTATACATTTTAATCCACTTAAAACATGCTCAACTAAATCAGCATCCACATACCCTTTTTCCACTAGATTCGTTTGTAGCAACTGAATATAATGACATCGTAGGTGATGGTGGCGAAGCGGCATTATTTATATCTCTTGAACTCCACTGAATAGTATTCTTCAAATTCGTACATTTATGAGCTCCTAAAGGTATTGTACCAAACTGAATGTCCACCACGTTACTAAACTTTTACTGATTGACTCTTCCAAACTCTGCAGGACCCTACAAGATGTATAACTGAGACATTTTTTATTCATCCAATACAACATGGGCACCCTTGCAAACTTTCAAATCTCCACCTCCACCAAAGAACTCATAACCTTTTGAATCAAGGATAGACAAAGATATGAGATTCTTCTTCAAATTTGGAACATGTCGAACGTGGCAAAGTGTTTTAATTATTCCATCCAAAGGCATCAATCTAACTATACTAATTCCAGTAACTCCATAAGGTGCGTTGTTTCCCATAATCACGACATCTTTGAAAATAGTTTCATATATAATAAACAAGTTCTTATTAGGACACGTATGAAACATACATGTTGAATCAAGAGTCCAATCATCCTCTATTTTAGACTCGACATTAGAAATAACTAAGAGATCACTATCACTTACAACGTCCTCCGCAAGGTCTGCTTCGCCTGAAGTATCTGAATTTCTACTTGCAGCCATCATTTCTTTATTCTACAATTTGTAGCAATCTTTCTCTAAGTGCTCCTTCTTCTTGCAGTAGTTACAAGTATGGTTACTGAACTTAGACTTTGATCTATCCCTTCCAAAACCACCATGAGAAACCAGGCATTCTCCATCTCTGGCCTCAGAAACCAGATGTTCCATCTTCTCTTTAGAATACAAAGCGTCATACACCTCCTCTATGGTGAGAGCATCACAACTATACAAGATTGTGTCTTTAAACGAAGAAAACGAAGCTGGCAACGAACACAATAGGATCAAGGTCAAATCTTCTTCATCATACTCTACTTCCAAACTTTTCATATAAAAAATGATTTCTTTAAAAATAGCCAGGTGATCTTCCAATGATCTATCTTCTACATCATACTCTACTTTCAAAGTTTTCAAATCAGTGATGATCTCTTTAAATACAGTCATTTGATCTTCCAATGATCCTCCTTCTGCCATTCGATGAGATTATAAACGCTACTTGAGGTTCAACTTGATTGTCAGACTTTTAGTCAAGTATAATTGCTCCAACTTCAACCATAAAGCAGCTGCTGAATTCTCATTTAAAACGTCCTGAAAAATAGTATTTTATAGATGAAGATGAATGTGAGAAATTACCTTCTTATCCTTCCGTAATTTCTCCTCTACGGTCAAAGTTAATGACATCTTGTCAATTCCCAGCAACTCATCATCCAAATCCAACTATGGAGTACTTCACGTATCTTAACCTACCATAGCGAAAATTTAGTGCTCCGATCCAAAAAGGGAATGTTATATTTCATGGAAATTATTACGAACAAAAAATTTAGAACAAATCAAACATTGCACTCTGCGGAATTGCTGAACCTAGGCGATGATACCACTTGTTAGGATTGATATCATTTGTTGTGATACCAATCACTCGATTGAGATATTGAAGTTATATGACAAAATATGAAGTATTAGATTAAGACCAAAAGAATAAAAGAAAATAAGAATATGACAGAAGAATTAAGAGATTTTATTGACTCAAGAATAATGAAAAAGTGAGAAAATTACAATAGATCCTGTAATACTAGTAATCTATTTTCTCACACTTATAAAATTGCATAGAAAAGCCTAGTATTTATAGGAAATATGTAAGAGATATCCAAACCCTCCTAATAGAATTGTTGATGAAGTAGGATACCAAAAAATCGAGTCCAAAACAAATCCAACTCCCAATGGACTTCCAAAATAGAACTTCAATTTGATATAGGACTCCAATAGTATTCCAAACTAAATTCTTCTTGATATGCACTTTAATTAGAATTCTTTAATTACTTCAATTTGAAATTCGAATCACACCCAAATTCTAAGAGCAGAAAAGATTATTGTAATGCTTAATGGAGAAACAATATAGGATGCAAATGCATCTATTGCATCGATCGATGATGAAGAAGAGTCAACAATGGTATGACATCGCAAATTGGGTCTCATGTCCAAACAAGGACCGAAGTTTCTCTCCAATCAGAAAGTTACTTCCTGATATCAAGTCGATAAATCTACCTCTTTATGAGCATTGTGTCACAAGTAAGAAGCATAGATTATAGTTCAACAGATCAATAACCAAAAGTAATAATATTCTAACTTTGTTTTACTTTGATGTTTGGGAATCCATGTTTGCAACACTTACAGGAGCAAATTACATGTATCATTTGTTGATGACTATTCAGTGAGGTGTTGGGTGTACCTAATCAAGCATTACAGTATTCAAAAAATTCTAAGTGCAAATAGAACTTGAAACTGGAAAATGGATGAAAGCTTGATGATAGATAATAGAAGAGAATATACTAGCATCGAGTTTTATACATTATGTGAACAAGAAGGCATCAAGAGACATTTCACTGATACACATACTTATCAATAGAATGGAGTAGTAGAACAGATTATCAGAACGCTACATCGCCATGTTGGAGGCTGCTTATCAAGTCATTTCACGTATAAGCAATCAAATTTCATGTTATACTATTAATCGAGCTCCACCAACAGTTATTGCATTGATGAGACCCATAGAAATTGGACCTACCAACCAGCTGATTATTCTTCTGTACAAATATTTGAATGACCTATATATGTGATGTATTATGCCTAAAAGAGAACGAAGATGGATTCAAAATCCAGAAGATGCATATTCTTGGATAATGCTGAATTAGTCAAGGTACCATATGTGGATCTCACTGCCCATAAGTTTATAGTTACTAGGGATATTATCTTCATAAAAGATAAAATGCAAAATGAAGGAGAAGATATCACTTCAAAAGAAGTCGAGACTATATTTATTCAGGTTGAACAGAAATAAGAAAAAATAATATGCAGATTCTTCTGACACAACATCAAAGCATAATGAACAAGAACTAGTCCAAGTCGAAGTGAGACAATCCACTCGTAAGAAGAGGCTGTTGACTAAATACTTAGATTTTGTCATGGAGGGTAATGTTGCATTCTCTTTTAAAGAGGATGGAGAGCCTTTGACTTTTCATAAAGCTACAAAAAAACTCATATTCGACTTAGTGGGTGTCAAAAATGCACGAAAAGATTGAAACTCTTCATAATAACAATGCACGAGATCTTGTACCAACACCACACACGAGAAAATTCATTAGAAACAAATGGTTCTATAAGATCCAGCAATATGGCGACGATCAAATGGAATTTCTCGATTTGTGGTCAAAGGATATGTTCAAAAATAAAGAATTGACTTTAATGAAGAATTTTTCCCTATCGTTCGACTTACAATAGTCAAAGTGGTCTTGGCAATGTGTAATACGTTTGACTTATACTTAGAGTAGTTAGATGTGGAAATTTCAATTTTTCACGAGGAACACGAAAAAATTTACAATCTTCATATGGTTTGTAGGTTGATTGACTCTCAATATGATCTA
This sequence comes from Fraxinus quadrangulata, assembly GCA_903798255.1. Taxonomy (NCBI): domain Eukaryota; kingdom Viridiplantae; phylum Streptophyta; class Magnoliopsida; order Lamiales; family Oleaceae; genus Fraxinus; species Fraxinus quadrangulata. The sequence continues at coordinate 2,730 of CAIGRB010096346.1, read as the reverse complement.
AAACGAAGTTGAGGTGGTGTTACAAGAGGTTTGATTCCTTGAACATTAGCCTTGAATACAACAAAATCAATTCAGTCCATCTTGCACGCTATAAAAGGTTCGAAGGGGATAATGATTTCATTATCTTGTTTTTGTATGTAGATAACATATTGGTATAGGCCCCCAGCAAAGATTGAGTCTAAGAGTTGAAGGTAGAATTGGCTAGGAAATTCGATATGAAGAGTTTATGACCAAAAAATAAGATTCTAGATATGCAAATTTACCCAGATGAAAAAAAGACAGGAATAGTTAGCTTTAAGGAAATTATTGCGGTGCTTCAACATGAAAGGTTGTAAGTCAATCTTTACCTCACTTCCTGTCAATTATAAATTATTCTCAGGTATAAGTACTAGTAATGAAGCAGAGAGACTGAAAATATCTCAAGAACATTATATATCAATAGTGAGAAGTTTAATATTTGTTATGATCTATACAAGATGTTGGAAATTAGTTCAAAAGATTGAAAATTTAGTTCAGTATCAAAACCAAAAACTTGGAAAAGAGACTTTTGTGTCAATTTCGACCAAATATTCGGACTTGATCCAATTGTCATATTACAAATATAAATAGACCAACTTGTTCTACTTATCGAAGAGATCGTCGTGATATATTTGGAATCTCAAAACTAATTCTAGATGAATAAGAAATTACGGTCCAAAGTTAGAAGAAAATAGAGAAAGCTGTTTGAAAATTGATTAAGGCTGTTGCTAGCTTATGGCTGGGCTGTCGCTAGAGCGTCAGTCGGTGATAAGCTAGCAACAGAGTCTCTATTATTTTCGTTCGAGCAACGTAATGGCGATGGCTAATCACAGTGAATGGTACGACCTTTTGTAAGAGTTGCTGAGCTTGGGGAGTGACACTTCATTCACAGCTCATCATCATTTATATATAAGACCCCTTGGGCGAGTATTTATCATTCCATATCATTCTTTACATGTTATGTTGCATAAAACACTTCATCAAAAGTGATTTTTTTGCATAAAATCATAAATTCAGTAAAGAGAGAATTATGTTCGAGTTCGTTGGTCTAAACCATTTGGAGTGCTCTTATGGTTCGACATGGTCGTTGTATCTTAAGATATGGTTGACGAAAACCGTTGACACCGATGCGGAGTAAATCCATCTTAGGGACAAAGTGTTCAACACTTGACTCGACCAATCACATCACTTGTTCAATGACATGCTTTCATTCAAAAATGAAAAGTGACGAGCCCATATTCATGTATTCGAATTCCGTAAATCATTAAGTTGTCTTTTCAACTATTTTGGTAAGTCGAATTATGTTTCAATATCACGCATATTACCGATACTTTTTTGTGAATATAATATGCACATTATCGGTGTAATATCTCAACACAACACCGGACATTACAAAAGTAAGGAGTGTGGTTTCAAAACTGTAAAATGTGTTGGCTCTATCTACTGCATAAGCAGAATACATGGAAACCACTCCTCGGAAAAAAAAGAAGGATAATTATTTAAAAAAAAAAACTCAGTTTTATGAGGGCAATCTAGGTAGGGAATGAACTTTCAAGAAAATACCTTAAAAATTTTAAAATAGAGAAATTTGTTGTGCAAAACAAAACGAAAAACACCCATATGCAACATAACAAATTATTTTCTAGATAATTTTAAACAAAAGCATGTCTTTGTAACTATCTCAATTATGTTTATTGCAAAAGATAAAATGTTATCTTACAATTACTGATTAATAAAATACTTTAGCTGCATAAGCTATATCATATATGTTCATAAGAAATGGTGGAAATTCATTATAGAAGATATTTGATCATGATGTATTATTCTAGATGCTAGCGAAGATACAAGAAGTACTAGCATGCATCATAAAATCGTGGATGTTACATAAATTAAAAATTATTTAAAATATTGATAAATAAGTCATATAACTATAAGGTGTTACTTCACCAAGTATAGTTATTTTTGAAACTCAACCAAACAATTTAAAAATAAAATATGGGGGAGAGATTTCCATGGATCAGTTGCCACATCTAAGCTCCTGGCCCTTATTTTTATTTTACCCAAACTTATTTTTAATTATTATTCTTCTAATAAAATAATTTTTCACGTCGATCCATAATTTTTTCATAGTTTTAACCATGCATTTTTCAAAAAATTGTTTTTCACAAAATCAATTATAAAAAAAAAACTCTACAAATGCTATGTTTAACATGAATGGAGAAGGAATAAAAACGCGGTATGTTATATTATAAATTCAAATTGAAGATGGTAAGGGTGTCGATCGACAGCCTTGGCAACGACTGCAGTCCGGTGATTGGGATAGAAACTGGGATTGGACAACGGGATTTGGTGTTGTGGGGGTGGAATAAGGAATTTCATTTCATTTTTATTTTTATTTTTTTCCTTTAATTTAATTCATTAAAATAAATTAATAGTTCCTACAAAATAATTGTGTTGCTTAGCATATGCTAAGTCCTATTGCTAAAGATATGTGCCGTGTATATGACATCACTTTTAGAATTGATTAATACGAGATCTTACTCTTCTCTTCATATATTTTGATAAAATATATTCTTCATATTCATTTGAAGAATAATTTTACGAAACGTTTGTTGGAAAATATAAAAATTGGCAAATAAATTTTCACTTATGTATGTGAAATTAATCATACATTATTTGAAAATTAGAATTTGAAGAGGAGCCTTAAACGGG
>CAIGRB010096320.1:4550-22902 GCA_903798255.1 Fraxinus quadrangulata | reverse complement strand
AAACTTGAAACTAAACAACTGATTTTATGTAATTTCCACAATTGATATGGGTCATGTGGGCCCACAAAATCATGATTAACCAATGGCACCACACGTCTTTTAGCCTCTCTTTCTCTCTTTATAATATTAATATATATTTAAATGTGTTTTTAATTTTATTTTGTTTTGATTTTAGGTTATTCTGACATAGACTAGATACTTGAGGTTGGCTTTGAGACACGGTAGTAACATTTTTCTCTCTATTTAGCCTTTGTTTGGTCTAGTTAAAAAAATTGATGAAAATTTAAGTTATAGTCAAAATTATTTTAACGATACTTTCATGGAAATTCATAACTTTTATTAATTTTTTAATCACATATTTCATCAACTTTTATTAAAATTTATTAAAATTTTAATTTTTAGTAAAACCAACAGGGGGATGATGTAGTTAACATTTCGCTCCTTGCTCGCGGAGCACATACTAAGAAAAAGAAAAGATTGAAAGCGATGATTTATGGTTGACTTTTTTGGTTAAGTTTTCTTAGGTTGGGATGAGACCGGTTCCAAGCTCCACAATGAGGCCCATTTTCAGGGCCCAACCCGATAAGTCTGAAAAGACCCAATTATAACCATGGGGAGATGGTCTTTAAACTAAGAAGATGGCAAGAAAGACTGACACAAATAACACCAAATTAGGTCAATAAAAATACTAGGAGTGAGCCTCCTATTTGATTTAGATAAAAACTAGACCTTTAATAGATTTTGATAAAAATTGACGAAGTATACAATTAAAAAATTATGAATCTCATAAAATATATTGTTAACATTAATTGTTGACTTTGATTTAGGCTTTAATTTAACTTTTTAGTTGAACCAAATATGAGCTTAATATCTAAGATCCCTAGATCTTTTAAAAAATTACGGAAACTTCATTTAAGGTTTGTTTTCCATAACAGAATTTCCAGGGTCAATCAATAGCTAATTTGTATTTTTCACATTACGCTTCTATATTTGTATTATCGATTTAAATCTGGTATTCAAAAAAATTTAGATTAAGCACATTTTTCTTGTTTTTCTCATTTCTTAAAGGGTAATCATTATTCTGTCAAAAAAGTCCATTGAAAGAGCATAAAACGACTTATTTGCCATTATAATTTTCTAAATAAAAATAATACAGAACTATATGCGACAAAATAATTTTTTCGTCATTTCAATGTACTCAAAAAATAATATTTGACAAAAACAATCATCAACGACGATGGAAAAAAGATATGAACACAAGTGTTACAATGAGTGAAGGTTGAAGACCTTAGTAGGCTAAAATATATTACGACATATAAAAAATTGTGGTATGAATATATTGTGAATCACTAGTGGAAATGTCATTTAAAATGAATTTGATTAGTTTTTTAATGTAATGACACGACTTTAGAACACGAAAACAAATTTGTTTCCTTGAATTTTTTGATATCTTGCATAAGAAATGAGTTCAACTAAAGAGAACAATAATTTAGGTTTCAAAAATATAATTTAAGTATATCAAAAAAATTAGGTTAATCAATGATCTCAAAACTATACCGAACAAGAACATCAAACATGCTTCTTACTTTACAATACAAACCTAATAATACGTTAGATTAAACATAGACAACGATTGACGTATAGCATACATGCATACTTCATGCTTTTGTCATATAAAAAATGTCAACTTTCACCAAACACTTAAATTTGAAATATTTATCTACAAAACATAGCATGCTTTGAATACTAAACTCCAAGTCCCCAATTTCGGAGAAAGACATCGGGGACCAACTCCATAGTGTCTAGAAAAGCTTCCCAATCATAATTTAATTTATCCAATTTTTAATATACAAAATTTAAAATTTAGAGTCCACTCTTTCCATTCTTCATTGCCTTATTTATTTTATTTTATTTTTTTGAATTTGAGTGCTTTCGGCTGAAAAAAAAAGTAGAAAATTGAAGCATTCGTGCGTGTACATTATATAACTCATAAAAGGAATGCACTTAAAAAAAAACCTTCATTATAAAATTGACACAACAAAATTGATGATGTGATTGCGACCTATTTGAAACTAGTTTTATTTATGTTACCATATAATGAAAGATCAAGAATTCAAATCTCGCTAAATTTTTGAAAGCCCAACACAATTATCTTCTATGAAATGTGCAAATTACACATGGTACTAATATAAACTTTAATTTCAATTTTACTACTCACCTTTTTTTATTCTGAAAGTACATTTAAGGGAAAAATGAGTAATTTTTAATAATAAAAATAACATAAATTAGCTTGATTATTGCAACATTGCAGGACTAATTAACGGGCAATTTGAGAAATTTAGGAATTTCAAGAAGACTAATTATTTACAATAAAATATTTTTTGTATTGTTTTATTTAATATGTATTATATATGATATATAATTTTTTTGTAGTATATCATAAAATATTTTAATTTAATGGGTAAATATGATTTTTCCTTTTTAAACATGAAAATTGATTGTCGAACGAATCAAATTATGAGCGGGGTACCATAGGTCTAATATTTCCAATCATGAAAAATTGTTTAATTCGACCACGTTTGATGCTAACACACTCATAAAAAATTATGTATAGGGGTTTCGTGATAATTTTTCGTCTAGGACCGGCCTTGCCACAACTTATCACTGCTCAAAACAACTATTATGTGTTGTCATTACAAAATCAATTAGGTAGTGATAAGTTTCTCCAATTCTGATTTCATAATGACTTCCCCATGAACTTAAGGAAGAGCTGCTCAAAGGAAATTATTCAAGCCACAAACCCTACTGGCACTCATTATCTTTGTTTGTGTAGTAAATAGTTTCTGTGTTGGCAAAAAGACTAGACAAAAAGTGGTCAAGTTGCTTTTGGGNAGCTGCTCAAAGGAATTTATTCAAGCCACAAACCCTACTGGCTCTCATTATCTTTGGTTGTGTAGTATATAGTTTCTGTGTTGGCAAAAAGACTAGACAAAAAGTGGTCAAGTTGCTTTTGGGACTTCTTCAACAACACTTTACCCTTTTGAACTGGGGCTTGTCCCCCTTCTTTGGTTTCTCCTAATTATTAAATTCTATTCTCCTCATGTTTACATGATTGAATATGAAGAATCTATTTTTCCTAATGGTAGTGTTTTTATGGGTTTTCACAGGCCATTTCAAATTTTCACATGTTTTAATTTGGAGTACTTTGAAATTTAAAGATTTTAGTTAAGTAGAATCAAGACGTCATTTTAGAACTATATATGAAGATGTATATAGAAGAAACAAGGATGATAAGATAAATGTGTGATCGTACTAAATTGGAAAAGATAAATTAAATAAAACATGACTAGCAATGAAGATGTGTTTTGTGTAAACTATAAGAGGTTTTTGTTCGTAAAAGTGATCTGAATAGAATGTTGTGCAAATATTGACGTATATTACTGATTTTTGTATTTTAACTAATTCTGACTCCAAAAATTTGTTCCCTGCGAATTGAAAAGGATTAGTTCCAACTACTATGGGGGCTAATTTAATGGGATAATTCCATAACTCACTTTATTACCAGACACATCATTTCTAGGTGGAGTAAAGATTACAAGAACAACAACACATACAGCTTATAATTATTATATACGAACATTGTCTGCCACTGTTTCTTCTTTCCTTAAACAAACAAACCGGCAGTCTTCTTACATTGCTCATCATGTCTAAAGCAATCCTTGGCAGTTAAAAACAGAGACTCTGTGCAAGAATTTGATTTGTCTCCCTTCCTCGTTCTATCGAAATACTCATCTCAGATAGCTTCGGTCGGGCATTTGATTTGTCTCCTTCCACTTTTTGATCGTGTGTCAGTTAGCTCTGGTGGCTCTTTCTGCATTGACATTTGAATTGTCTCCCTTTGTCTTTCGATACGCTGAACCTGGATAGGTTGGTGGTGTAATCGTCATGTCAGGTTCTTGGAGTTACAAGTGGCTAATCTTGAGTTTTCTTGCACTCATTTTCATATCAGAAGCATCAAGAGTGCCTAAGGTACATTGGGACCAAATGCTGCCTAAAAAGCTGCCTTCTCCCTCTTCAGCTCCTTCCAAAGGCACAAATTCTGTCACTACATCTTCTAGAGCTGTAGAAATGGAGAGAAATCTCCCTTCATCGGATGGAAAAGTTTAGCCGGATTCGAGTAGGTAGCTCGGTCAATGTCTTGAACTACTGATGAATCGACTGCATATACTACAATGCAATGAGTTCTGCAGGACGAAAGTAGTCCATTGTGGACGGTTTGAAGATACTGCAGATATACATAATCAGAAGAAAGAGGGTCTTATTTATGATCCAACAGTTGGGATTTCAAATGCACAGATATATGAAATGTTAAGCCCTTCGTTGACAGGGAGATATGTCTAGTTTGTATGTAGACAAATATAATTCTTAGGATAACTTAATGATTTCACTGTAACTTTTTTAGTACAAACTCATGTAAGTGTTAATTCTTCTTCTCATAGAATGAATAAAAATCGAGTACTCATATATGTCCGATTCTTGACATTTATGACATGTTTAATATGATGAACTGAACTAACTTCACAAACATGATTAAACTGGCTATATTTATGGGCTATTTCCTCGTGCATTCGTCTACGGCAAATTGTTAATTCCAAAACATTTATTTTTTATGTTTTAACTCCTCTTTGGTTTTGAAAACAAGAATTTCGTTTAAACTTTTGTATTTGTTGCTTTGGATCATTCATTGTTTCGATATCTAAATCACAAAATTCTTAGACTATGCACATAATTTATAGATAGGAAATACCAACTCAGAGTATATAGAATATGGTAAAAAGAAGATGAGCAAATTAAAACTAACACTATCCGTCGTTCTTGTTACATATTAGTTGCTTTGGATATTTAGATCCCCAAATACCTCTGTATTAGTTTTAGCTTTGTATCATCTCTTTTGTCTTAAAGATAGGATAATGATCACGAAAACTGTCCCTTTAATTTTTCTGAAGTCCTTAGAGTAAAAATTAAAATATCTAAATAAATAAAGGGTGAACATCGAAAAATAAACCGCATTCATGATATAAGACTTCACGTTGTAAAAGGAAACATACTTTTTCGATAGAAATAATCAAACAAATTGAGTGATGAAAAAGTGTTAAATGTAGTTAACCTTCAATCTCCACTCAAATAGAAGAGGTGCGAGGTGGGATAATTCAAGTCGGGGATAAAATTACGGTTCTTGGGGTACACAAAATCCTTCATCCCAGTAAGTCTGTTTTATGCATTTTAAGTTATTTACAATTTTTCAGTATTCTTGGAGAGTTTTAATGTGGATTTCTCTAAATTATTACAGTAAGGTCAAATAATTTAAAAATTAAGGGACTTCAATTTAGGCGGAGAGGGAGGGATAGGGAGAGGACACAGGCAACATAGATTATGGGGGTGGGAGTGTGTTGTGGGGTTTTCCATTTCTAAATTTCAAAGGATTTTAATTAAATCATCTATATGGTTGGATTAACGTAAATTAAGGTCCATATTTTTTGTCAAAACTATTTCTCAAAAGTATTGGTAGGGGGAAAGCTCCCCATATATGTGGTTTTTATTTAGTGCATACAATTAGATATTTGGCCAATTTATTGTATGTTTGGTACCTACGATGAGATAGCATTGAAAAACTTCAACTTTAACGTATTTCTTTGACCTTAGTTCGCACACAGTTCATTAAAAAGTTCGTACTATTGTATCTTGAATAATAAATGAGCAAATATGAGAATCTTCAGGCGAATTTATAATACCAAGATTGAGCAACTTTAACCTAAGCTCAAACGTGACTTACTATTGGTGTCCAAATCAACTTACACAAGTAGCTTCTTAATACTATGTAATTTCTTGCTATTATGGTCAATTCTTCCTTTAGATTACACTTAGTCGAACTGTTTTGCTCTATTAATTTCTTTTTAGATCTCAAAAGTTATAAATAACCATCAGGATAATATACGGCAAAAGACATATTTATGCTGCAATCGTGCATTATTAGGAATAAGAAGAATTCTCTGTTTGTTTGTTGCATTTTTTTCAGTTACTGTCATCTGTTTTAGAGTTTTCTTACTTTATTATGTGTTTAATTTTGTTAACTTGTATTTGTGTACAGTGGGTTATCAAATGAAAATAGGTCAAGGCCCTTTCTTTGGAACACATGTCCGTGCAATGGAAGAAGAATTCTCGAGAAAGATTGATTCGTATGTGAACATGCTCCATCATTGTGCTGCAGACTGTGAAGCTGATATGGTAATGTACACTTATATTGCTTTAAAATTCTACTTTTGATGGCACATGGGTTAAAAAACTCTATGCCGATGATGAAACCTTTTCACGGTTTGGGAGGATACTTTTCTCTTTTCTAACTTGTTTGTAAGAAACAGCTTAGCCACATCTGTAGTATGTCTTGGAGAGTATTTGTATGAGTATCATGATTTCTTTTAAATAATGCAAAATGCTTTTCTGCTTTTCAATACTAAGCCATAATAATCTCTTATTTAGGTTGAAATTGAGGCCAATATTACAGTTGGAGGTCCAATGAAGAAGGTTGTCGCTAAAGAAGTCAAGACTTCTAATGCAACCTGGGTTGTACTTGATAGGTGGCATTTGATTTGAACATATGTTGATCACATTTGTCTTCATTTATTTATTTCTTTTGTTTAGTACCTCTTGCTAAATTGAAGATGTCCCTAAATCCTAATATGTGAATAAATGATAATGGATATGGTTTCAGTGAATCGTATGCACTTAATGCATATCACTAACAGCCATTCAAATTATCCTCCCTTACCACGTCTCCCTTCCAGTCCATGCCAATCTGTCAATGAGTAGACGTGAAAATTAAAATTGCTTCAATAGAATCTCGTGTTGTCTATTTGAACATAAATTTAACTTCACTTTAATCCCCTTAATTTAGAGTAACACGTTGCTTTTGTTTAATAAATTTATGTTAAAGTACGTAGCAGAATAATTATAAAAGTTTGACACCAAAATGGTAGATGCTACTTCTCTTGATGATAATTCTACTTTCCTCCACTAACTCATATGTTCATAGGTTCTATATGGATGGGATGCATTTATTTGGCTTAGATATTGTAACTAGGGGAGAAATTCTCTAAAATTTGAAATAACTGCATAATTGTATCTGGAATACATGTAATATGGATCATATTTTCCTGCACATTAATTCAAATATTCACACTGACTGAGTGTGTCATGTTTTATAAAATTTTAGATGACTAGAAGTTATTTCTTTGTGTAGGATTTGAATTTTTCAAATAAGAAAGAATGTTTTGAGAAACAGTATCAAATGTTAGGCACATAAAAACATTAAAAGCAAAGAAAAATTTATTTCATATACACTTCAGATGAAACGAGATTATATTTGTTCCCTTTGATCAAAGTCCCAATTTCTTAGCCTATATTGTTTTCTTATTATCTGTATTCTAATATCAAGCTCATTCTATGAGATCGTTGATGTCAATAATGAACTTTCTACTTAGCTTAATATGGATATGTTTTAATTTCAAATTGTTTCATTGGTATTCTTCAAGTGCGAACATATTTTAGAAGGGATAGCTGATAATTTACATTGACAGGCACCTAAGAAAGGAATTGAAATATTGCCTTAAACACACACCTTGCAAGGTGGCACTGGTCCTTGATGACTTATCATTGGAGGTTTTGAGGCCATATTATTCTGACAAGGATGTTGGCAATATTGAACACATGCTGTTTTACTCACTATCCAAGCCTGTCAAGCCACTGTCTGATCAAGATAGCGAGACAAATGATAATTCTATCGTTTCTGTCAACTCCTACGAATCTATCAGTACCTTGGAGGGCTTTAATATGACCAAGAACAGCTCGATATCAGTATTCACACCCAACTCTAATGATCACAGCGTTTCCTCACAAGATGAATCAAGCCAAACTAGTATGCCGGAAAAATCAGGTTACAAATATTGTCAAATATTTAAGCATATTTGACTTGGTATTTTTACTCTATTTGATTTTGATTTGTGTATGAACTGTCAATTCTCAGTTGAAATGGACCTTTAAGCTGAACTTTTGTCATATCACTTGATTGTTAGAAGAAACTGTTATTAACTTTTAGTAAACTGATTTTTTGTTTTGAACAAATTTGTCTAAATTTTACAATGTTAGTGATTAAAAACATTTATTTATTTAAATAATAATCTTCAATGTGCGCCATTACTAAATAGACCAGATTCACTCTTATCAAAGGCCTAATACATGCAAACTTTTTGTCATTAATATGATAAGTATTAATGACAAAAATAAAATTGTCAATGTATTTGAATTTGGCATATTGACATTGAATTAGATACTCTCTTGCTTAAAAAGTTGAAAGTTCTAGAGAGTTTCTCATCTCGTATGCCCTTTGATCTTCAGTCTCTAATCTGCTTATGCTTTCACCACTGAAGTAGCAAAATAAGCATCACATCTCCATCTCTGTTTCTCACATGTTTCCAACTTTAATAAACAATTTCAACAGGTAATGATGCTAAACTTGAAAATAAGTATGTTGTTTCTCTCCCAATGATGCAAAAACAAAGAAATCCGCAGAGATCCTCTGATTCGCCCACAAAGATGCCCAAGGAAGAAACTACACACGAGTTTGTGGAATTTCATTTGCAAGATGAATCTTTCAACACTAAGCAAGATAAATCAGGTTTAAATTTTTTTATATGTTTAAACATATTTGACTTGACATTTACCATCTTATTCAAATTTTGTGTTTGAATTCTCACTTATCAGCTCTACCATCTTTTCATGAATTGACATTTAATTCGGCACTTCATTATCAGAAGGAAAAGTTTTTAAAGTTTTTTTTCATCCCAGTCTTTTTTCTTTTTGTTTGCACTTTACATGGAGACAATGTCATGCCTCATAAACCAAATAAAGGCTTGTCCTTTATATGCTATTTCTAGTTCTTCATCATAAATAAAAATATTAGGTAGTACACTCGACATTTCGTCGAGGAGAAAAACGAAATTATTAGTGTCTTTGAATTTATTTTATTAAGGTTGAGGTATATGTTTTTTCTTGGTTAAAACCATGCAAGTAGCAGGAAAAAATGGTTGTCTTGTATGCTCTCATAATCTTCTGTCTCTAACTTTCATGGATAAATTCACATGTGGCAGCACATCTCATTCTCTGTCTCACGCGTTTGTAATTATTATTGAACCACCTCATCTAAGAATTTAAGTTACTAGAGAGGTAATATATTTATTTATTTATTTAAATTTACAACATGTTTGGGAATGCTTAAAAGCTTCTTATAAGCACTCCGAACATGAACTTAGTCAATAAGTCCCCCACCCACATGTATACCGTTACATAATTTTTAATCATACGTGCACGGTTTTCATAAATGCGTGGCATTGACTTGGGACCTTTGTCTGCTCTAATACCATCTTGAATAATTTCACTTAAGAACTTGGCCAGTTGGAAAGGGATGGGTATATATCCGCGCGTGTGTGCGCGCGCGCGCTTCTATGTATGTATATATCTATGTATTTATATTTAGTCTTCAATAATGAATGACTTCCAACAGGTAGCAATGCTGAAGGGAAAAATGAATATGCTGTCTCTCCCCCAACGATGGACAAACAAAGAAGTTCTCTGAGATCCTCTGGTGTGCCTGTTCGTTCAACTGATAATGGGATGAATAATGGGCTAAATTCAGTTAGATTTAGTAATTCTGAAATCGAGATTGCAACAGATAATTTTTCATCTGATAATTTACTCGGAGAAGGTGGATATGGTGTTGCCTATAAAGGTCAGCTTAAGGATGGGCAGCTCATTACTGCAAAGGTGCTAAAAGAAGCAAGTACACAAGGGTCTACAGAATTTCATTCTGAAGTATATGCCATGAGCTTTGCGCGCCATAAGAACATCGTCACGCTTCTTGGTTATTGTTGCAAGGCAAGCATTTACATCTTGGTCTATGAATATATCTGGAATAATTCTCTCGAGTGGCATTTATTTGGTAAAATATTTAGTACATAAAGGAATTTTTACATTTCTATAGTTATTTATCCTTTTAGTCATAAGGGGAAAAATGTGTTCCTTCTCTATCTCTCTGTCTCTTGCCATATTTGATTCTTATATATTTATAATCAGATAATATGGATCGTGTTCTTGAGTGGCGCCGAAGACGTGCTATTGCCATTGAGATTGCACAAGGTTTGTGTTATCTACATGAAGAGTGTCAGGGATTTCCTATCATTCATCTGGACATGATGCCTAGCCAGATATTGCTCACACATGACTTTGTTCCCATGGTAAAATCTTTATTCTCAGTACAATTATCCTGATTCTTTTATTTATGTAGGAAATGGTCATGTTGATATTGTATCCTTATATTACACAGTATGGTTGGGGTCTATGCGGCGTGCCCTTTGTGCCAAAAAAAAAAACTAGGTTTTATCACCAATGACCTTCCACGACCTAAAGACCCTGAAGATCTCCTTATCGACCTCTAGGACTGCTCCAATGACATGGTGGTGTCATGGATTCAGAACTCCATCAGCCCCTCCATCAAATCGAGTGTTGCTTTTGTCGATGATGTGCATGAGATTTGGACTGACGACCAAGACCAATTCTCCCAACAGAATGGGCCTTGTATTTTTCAGTTGAAGAAATCTCTAGCCGGTATTCTCCAAGACATCGATTCTGTAAGTATCTACTATGGAAAGCTGAAAACACTATGGGATGAGCTTTCCATTTATGATCCTATTCCTGTTTGTAACTGTAGAACCATGAAAACACTTGTCGACCCATATCAGCGTGATTGTGTTTTCTAGTTCTTAATGGGTTTGAACGACATTTACTCAAATGTTCGTGACCAAATTATGCTTTTAGATCCCATGCCACCTATTACTATAGAGTTCTCTCTCATCCAACAGCAAGAACGTTTCAACTCCTTCATTCCATATAGCACAAGCCCAGACTCAATGCCTTTTGCCATCCAACGCCCCTCCCCTGCCTCTAGAACCCCAACTTACCCAAAAACTACCCAAAAGAGAGACCAACCTTTTTGCACTCACTACAAGATCATAGGTCAGACCTTTGAATCCTGCTTCAAAATTGGCAATGTCGAAGCCCCTGTTTGTTCCCACTGTCACATGACTGGCCATATGGTTGACAAATGCTACAAATTACATGGCTACCCACTAGGCTATAAGTTTTTCCATAAATCTCAACCCCATACTGCCTTTACTGCTCAATCCACCAATTCTCCTTCCACCCACCTTGAGGCACTCGGTGATGATAAGATTGGTTTTACTAAGACTTAGTATCAACAACTAATGGCTCTACTTTAGCCAAAAGATGGTTCTAGTGCTGCTCATCACTCGGCCAACCAGATTCAGTCTACTAATCACATTTCTTCAACATCAAATTTTTCTGGTATTTCCCTTTGCTGATCCACTCACGCACACACATCACAACCTTCTTCCCATTTTCCTTGGATCATAGACACGGGTACAACATACCACATGGTCTGCTTCCCCTCCCTACTCACTTCCATTACCACACACACTACACGCTCTGTCAAATTACCAAATGGCACGAATGTTCCAATCACTCATATGGGCACTGTACACCTCACTAAATCTCTATGTCTTAATGAGGTATTATGTGTTCCGTCATTCCATTTTAATTTGATTTCAGCTAAGAAACTTGCCTCTTCACTAAACTATTGTCTGGTTTTCTTCTCTGATGCTTGTTTTATTCAGGACATTACCTCTTGGACAACGATTGGGAAGGGTGAAGTGAGGAATGGCTTATATCACATCTTATATAGTGGAGTTTCTCCTTCTAGCCTAGCTGACAAAGTGGCACAGTTTTCCCATAGAGTTTTTAATTTTTCAGCTTCTGTTTTGAGTCATGTTCATGTCAATGACCTTTGGCATTGTCGCCTAGGCCATCTTTCTTGTCCATGTCTCAGTTTAATTACTGATCCTATTGTGAAAAAATAGCATCAACAACATTAATGAAAAACCTTGTTGCATTTGTCCCTTAGCAAAGTTGAACAAACTCCCCTTTCCTATAAGTCAACATAAGACTTCTCAACCTTTTGAATTAATACATTGTGACTTTTGGAGTCCTGTTCTACCACTACATATGATGGATCCAGATTTTTCTTGACCATTGTAGATGACTTTACCCGTGCCACATGGCTTTATCTTCTCAAAAATAAATCTGAAACCAGAGAATGTATTGAATCTTTCACCAACCTGGTTCACACCCAATTTAACCTGCCATTAAAATATTAAGTGACAATGGCAATGAGTACCACATGACTGATTTTTTCAATTCTAAAGGCATTATACATCAGAAAACTTGTGTTGCTACACCCCAACAAAATGGCATTGTAGAAAGGAAACACCAACATCTCTTAAATGTTGCTCGGGCATTAAAATTTCAAGCTGGCATTCCCCTTACATACTGGAGTGATTGTGTTCTCACTGCCACATACCTCATTAATAGGACTCCAAGTCCCCTACTTCACAATAAAACCCCATATGAGCTTCTGTTTCACTCACCCCCCACTTATTCTCACTTGAAGATTTTTGGATCCTTATGTTTTGCATCGACCATTGCTCCTGCTAGAACAAAATTTGATCTTAGCGCATATGTGTTTTTCTGGGTTATCCATTTGGAATCAAATGTTATAAACTTCTTGACCTTGAAACAAATGCCACTTTTGTTTTTGGAGATGTGGTTATTTAGATATTAAATGGTTATGAACAAGTCTGTGATGTTTGACTGAAAATGTTAAATTTATTCAAAAAAAAAAAAAAGGAATTACATTAATTTAATTTAAGCAACCTGAAAGGATAAATTTTTTCAAAAAGGAATATCGCAAATATAAGTTTTGCCATCACGGTTTAATTTTAAAATAAAGGAAATATTTAGGTCGATTTATCCTTCTACTCTCTCATTATTTGCATGTCGCGTGAATATTTAACATTGAATGGACATCTTGGACAGCATACGAATGCAAAGGTAAGGAAATCTCGACCATTTCTAATTGCAAGAAGACCGTTATAAAAAATCTCGACCATTTCGAAATTATAACCGATGCCTGTACGAACAGTGTCATTCACATCCTGTTCAAGAAACTACCTCGGAAAACCCGGAATCCTTGTCAGTTTTAGCTTACAAAATTCGAAAAATGGATTAACAAATCTTGTCTTGAAGTGATTTCCAATCATCTCTGTTGTCATTGTTCCACGTAAGGTTTCACTTCCCTCCACACTTCACTCGAATATCCTCTGTATATTTCTGAATTATGCCCCAGATATAATCGGACTCACTCATAAAGATACGATGAGAGTAATTTTTACTTTTTACTGGGTAAAGTCATTTATGATTGGCTAACTCTCACTCTCAGATTTTGATAATTTTTGTTCATTCTTACGTAAATTCCTTTATCTGTTCCAGCATTTGTAAGTTCATTGCATTCAAGAGTCTATGATTGATATGCCATTAGACATGGATAGAAGCAATAAGCATACTCATACTCATGATCATGATCATGATCATAATAATAATAGGGGTAATCCGCTAATGCCTTCAAGGATTTTGATTGTGTTTGATGCGACTAAAGATCGTAAAAATCAGGAGTTTAAGCACACTATTCATAATATCAGGATGCAATGGGGGAATTCTTCATGCTGGTGATACAATCACGGTACTCGGTGTGCTACACAGAGTTCTTCACCCCTGTAAGTTTTATGCTTTTTAGTCTTTGTTTCTTTATACATTAAGAAATCTACATTTGGAATTACGATTTCTGTGCTGTATTTGTTTTTGACAGTTTTATTTGAGAACATTTGCCACTATAGTATCTACTGTTAACTCGGACCATTTGTATTCACATGATCCCATATCTGTCATTGATGAAAATCAATATATCCCTAAGCAAGTTAGTGTGCTTTCATTTTTCCCCTGAGGTTTCGAGAGTGAATTTGAAATTTAAGTTTGGGAGAATTGGAACTAAAGGAATGTTTTGAGTTTCTAAGAAATATCCAATCTTATGGTAGAACCTTGGAAGTCTTGCATAGTTGTATCACGCCTTGGACCACTACTAAGAAGCGGGAATTCTTTGTTGCTGTGGTGAAACAACCAAAATATCTCTTGTTAGAAGAAATATTAATATGCCCAGATCGCTGTTAGCAATGTTGAAAATACAAGAATTATGTATTATTTGAATACCACTTGATGAAACCAACCACTGGAATGAATTGTTGAAGTTATATGACAAATAATAAAGTATTAGATCAAACAAAAGAATAATAAAGACAAAAAATATGACAGAAGAATTAAGAGATTTTATTGACTCAAAAATAATGGAGAAGGGAGAAAATTATAATGGATCCTATAATTCTAGTAATATATTCTCACACTATAAAATTGTATAAAATAGTCTAATATTTATAGAAAATATATAGGGGACGTCCAAACCCTTTTAGTAGAGTTGTTGATAAAGTAGGATGCCAAAAACTGAGTCCAAAATGCAAAAAGGAGATAAAAACGCAGAAAATCGGAACAGGTAAGGTGGCACCATGGCGTCGGGTGTTCTGCCGAATTTTTTTTTTTTTTTGTTCTCAAATTGTTTTCTCCATTCTGAACTTTTCTTCAAGTCCAATACTAATTTTCTACTCCCAATGAGCTTCCAAAATAGAACTTTAACTTGACATAGGATTCCAATAGTATTTCAAACTTGAATTTTCCTTGACGTGCACTTCAATTAGAATTTTTCAATACTTCAAACAAGGAATTGGGGTCACACCCAAATTCTAATAGTTGCAATGCATAAATGTTAAGGGTTCATTAGTATCCAATGGGAGTGGGAGGCACCAGTAAGTATTATGGAAGAGCTGTATAGTCATCTCAGTAGTTGCAGATAACTGTTTGGACAATATAGGAACTTCGACATTTACGCTGCAATCCTACAATATTAGGTATGTGATCAGATGAAGTATGGACATCATCATTTTATTGTTGCTTTGGTCTGTCAAATTGTTTTTATCTTTAATTTATTTTTTTATTTCTTCATTTCTAACTAGTATTTGTGCACAGTGGATTACCACATGCAAGTAGCTTCTGAGAATTTCCTCGGAACAAATCATATCCGTGCTATAGAAGAAGAAGTCTCAAAAAAAGTTGATGCATATGAACTCATGCTTCAGCAGAGTGCTGAAGAATGCGAAGGTGAAGGGGTAATATGTGCTTTTATAGTCTTTTTAGTCTTCACTTAATGAAAAATCAGCATATCATGTCAAACACTTCACCAATATCTATTTTTAGAATATATAAATGATGTAGGATGCAATGAACAAGAATGAGACTTGTAGAAGAAAGGAAAAGAGAAGGAGAGAGAAATTGGAGTGAGAAAATATGAGTTTATTCAATAATCAAGTCTAACCTCTTTATGTAGAGTTTAAACAAACACAATTTAAGAATTTAAGGAAATAAACCTAATTCTAGTCAATCTAGAAAACAATAATAAATTCAAAATATAACTCTATTTATTCCTAATCTACCAAGAATTCTTTTTTTTTTTTTAAATCTTCATTCTCCATAAAAAATTAGCCGCAAGTTGTTACTGCATTGGCCATCTGTAACAAGTGTTTACATTGACAAGTTTCCATGTGTGTGAAGCATCCCAAAATATTAAAAAACGTAGTTATATCTTTGAGGAGTGGTTAACATGGGATGTCGATCGTGTAGTTGAACAAGTGAATTGAGTAGGAATATTTGGGATTAAGAAGTGAAATGTTCTGTTTAACACATGTTTGGAACATTATCCTGATAGAGGTACTAGTTTCAATATGGAAAAACGTATCAGTAAGAGTCCCAAAACTTGTATTTGTAGTACCACTTTTTTTTTTTTTTTTTTGCAGAATATTTTTTGTAATGCTTACTTTCATATCATTTCTCAATGTTCGGTGTGAGAAACAGAATGGCTGCATTTGAAATTATGTCTTATCATTTACTTATATGAATGAATATCACAATTCCTCTTCAAGACTACAGACTATTTCTGTAATTTCTGTGTTGTCACCACAAAATCCATTTTTATGTAGGTTGATATTGAAGTCAAGATTACTGTTGGAACTCCAATGAGAACAGTTATTGTACAAGAAGTTGCAACTTCGAATGCAAACTGGGTTATACTTGATAGGTAGCTTTTGATTTTGACATATGTGGATCATATTCGGCCCAGATTAATTATATGCTATTTTTCTAGAAGAATGTTCTGTTTTAATGAAGAAGGGAGAAAGATAAAAAATGATTAATGAGGGATATAGGGGCCACATTGAGAAGTGATTTGCAACGCTTTAAGTTACTTTTATATATGAGTATCAATCTTGGAAAAACATTTTCGTGAAAATAGACCACCACTAACTTCAAGATTGGCCACAAATATTTAAGCAGCAATAAAGAAATTCGTTTCGAATCATAAATAGGTAATATTCCTTTCATCCTTTTGATCATTTGTATCTTCAAACACCCTTGTGCATATGCCAAATTCATTATTCTCAAAGGCTTGGCGCACCTATCATATAGAAGATACTAGTAAGAGTTGATCATCATACAACCATAATTAATGTCAGTAAAATTTGTGTATACTTTTATATGAAAATCAAGAAAAATTCTTTACATTATTTATACGTTTGAGCGGAAGAAATTACAGAATTATTTTTCTTGATTATGTACCCTATGCCTTACTTTATGTTTATTTTCTAAATGTTAATTGGTTGGTGCCATTAGATGTTCTGTTGTCAAGATTGAATACCTATTTGAACTTCTTATTGTCACGTATTTCAAAACGTACATTGGTATTCTCTAATCGCTAGTTAGTTTTACTTCATACCTTATAATTTATAATTACAGGCATCTAAGACGGGAATTGAGGTTTTACCTTAAATACATACCTCGCAAGGTTGCACTAGTCCTTGACAATTTATCCGTTGAAGTTCTGAGATCAGATTATTCTGACAAGGATTTTGATGAGTTTGAAGCTAAGCAGCTTTACTCGCTATCCAAGCCTGTTGAGCTCCCATCTGCTCAAGACAACAATAATAATGAACAAACTTCCATGTCTATCAACTATAATGCTTCTATGGATTCACTGGAAAGTTCTGTTATGGCTAAGAGCAACTCATTTACATCCAACTTCAAGCAGTACAGATTTTCCTCACAAGATGAATTTGGTTCAAACCTTAAGCCAGATGAATCAGGTTAGAAAGGTTATGTGTGTGTGTGTAGTGTGTTTAACTTCAAAAGTTCTTAAGAAGGTCTGCTTTCATCTGATACAATCTTTGTGATTGAACTATAACTGCTCAGCTCAACCGTCCTTTTGCTTCATAAAAAGACCATCATGCTGCCTTTGAATCAGCACTGGATCATCAGAAGAAATTGTTGGATCCTTTTATTAGATTTTTGGATTCTACTTTATTTTTCTACATTTTGTATACGAGTACTTTGTCATAAACAATTTGCATCATAATTAATATTAGGATCCTTCCTAGTTCCTTCAATGAGCTTTTCAGTCATAACTCACTTCGAAAGGAAAAAAGAGGGGCCGGCACGCACTTTATACTGTTTCCATCCTAATA
This sequence comes from Fraxinus quadrangulata, assembly GCA_903798255.1. Classification (NCBI taxonomy): domain Eukaryota; kingdom Viridiplantae; phylum Streptophyta; class Magnoliopsida; order Lamiales; family Oleaceae; genus Fraxinus; species Fraxinus quadrangulata. Next base: position 5,206 of record CAIGRB010096320.1, on the reverse strand, counting down.
AATGAGAATCACACTACGTCATTTTAATCAAGAAATGGAAATAGTGGAAGTCTTGGATTTTTGTTTACTAGATTGAGTCAAAATTCTATCTTCATTAAAACTTTGTAACCAAAAGAAATGCTGGTCTTGAGCACCCTCTGTGATCTTTTATTTTAATTCTGCGTCTCCCATGTTTGTAGACTTTTAGTTATAATGAATTACTTCTGCAAGTAGCTATGCTAAAGGAGAAAATATATATACTGTTTCTCCCCCAATTATTCATAAACAACAAAGAAAACCTAGTCGACAGAGATCTTCTGATGTGCCCGTTCTCTGTATTTCTTGTGGGATGAAGACGGAGTTAGATTCAAAGAGATGTAGTTATTCCGAGATACAGCTTGCAACAAACGATTTTTCACCTGATAATTTACTGGGAGAAGGTGGGTATGGTCATGTATATAAAGGTCAGCTTAAGGATGGGCAGCTTCTTGCTGCAAAGGTGCGTAAGGAAGAAAGTACACAAGGTTTTTCGGAATTTCATTCCGAAGTATATGTCCTAAGCTTTGCACACCACAAGAACATTGTGATGCTTCTTGGTTATTGTTGCAAGGAAAAACTTAACATCTTGGTCTATGAGTATATCTGCAACAAATCACTTGAGTGGCATTTATTCGGTA
>CAIGRB010096307.1:7766-24094 GCA_903798255.1 Fraxinus quadrangulata | reverse complement strand
TAATTAAAAAGAGCTTATTGGGAGACAACCTAATTTTCTAACTCTTAATCTTTCTATTTTTTGTTTTTTAATTAGATATAATTTTTTGTACACTTTTATAACTTTTTGAAGTCCCATGTTTATGATTCTCAACAAGTTGAGGTTGATTTTGACTATGTTGACCACACTTACCAACTTTGATTTTTAACCCATTTAATTTATTCTTTTCATATGATTTTGTAGGACACCATGAGTTATTCCATGAGATGCTTGTTGAAGGAAATGATTTGAAATCAAGTCAAGCCTTGATCACAAATGGGGATAACTAAAAAATGAGCCATTCAAAAGTATCACAAGTCTAGTCCAAGCTTTGGTACGCCTTCACCAAATATCCAACCAGGGAAGTTTAGTTATCCCCTCTTATCTTTTATCTTGTTCTTTTCCATATCGAGGACAATATGTGATTTAAGTTTGGTGTGATTGTGCTTAAATTGTTATTGATTGTTGAGATATGACCAAATATGCTATTTGTGCCTAAATTTTTTCAAAAATTTGCTTGTCTGTGTTGTGAGATTTCAAGTTACTTTGAGCATAAGAGTCATCATTAGTTGTTATATAGAGGTGGAAATCTTTGATCGTTGGAGAAAGTTTGGAATTGATAGAACTAGGTTGTGATTTGTTTGAAAATTTATATCGTCCTACATTCTTATCACTTAACCACATTACAAGAAAAGTTTGGGGTGGTCAAGCCAGTGAATGATATATCTAGAAGTGTGTTGAGTCCATACATGTGAAAATATTTGTGTAGGGTGTCTTTTGCTAAATTAAGCTAAGTAATGACTATAGATTAGGAATCTATGCCCCGTGTAGTTTTGTTGTGCTTAAAAAAGAACATCGCACTTGTTGAATTCTTGCCTCACTCTATATCCTTTTTAATCTGGTTATTAAATCCATAGGGGTATCTCGAACCCTGATACCCTTTGGTCTAAAAAATTGAGGAGTTATCGACCTAAATCTTACAATATGGGTCAAGAAGAAAGTTTATGGGTGTGAGGTCAATTATGAGCTTCAAGTGAAAAATGTTGATATTGTGCATTTGTATTTGATGTTTGGGCTTAAATAACTAGTGGGTTTAAATTACTTAATATAAGCTAAATGTAGAAGCGCTCATTAATGGAGAATCATAACATGAATAGATTATTGACATTGTTGGTTAGACTTAACTAAATTAGAGTGAAAAAAATAAGAGTGAATTGAGAACAACCTTTAGATTTACTCTCGGGAAAAGAAAATGAATATCTATTTGAGGGTTTGAATTTCACGAGTGGGAAATGAAATATTTGACCACAAATGGTTGGGTTGGAGCTAATTCGATTTTTTTTTTCTTTACAACTTATTCCTAGTCTCTCTAGATGATTGAAAGTGTATACGCCCAAAGAATAATGTGGATATTGTAGCACAGTTTTGGGGTGTCGATTTCACTGGGAGATGAAAAATTACTCAAATGATCAAAAAGAACGAATTGTTCTCTCAAACGTGTAGTCGAATTTGGTATTTGAATGAAATTAACATCAATGTCTTGAGATGGTAAAATTAAAATCAATGAATTTAGGCAGTGAAGTATCGAAATTCCCTCATTTGGATCGGATTATTCACATCAATTATTCATTTTTATATCTCAATTAGAGGTTTTCATCCCAACACCCTAATCGGAGGATATGACGTTACAAATCAATTTAATTCAATAGTAGTTCTAAAATTTAGACTTCCTATTACGTATTTGAACAATTTTATTGAAATCAGATTCAAAGATCGACCATATACATCAAGCATAATGCAGTAATTGAATCACACCAATAACATAATTGAGATTAAAATTCAACAATTAGTTCAATCATTCGATAAAAAGAGTGTGACTAAATCTATGAAGAATTTAGTAAAAGTTAAATCAATCTCAACATAAGTTTATGAAATTGAAACTTAACAAATATTTCAATTAAATAATGAAAAAAAATGACTGAATCCATGAAAAATCTAATAAGAGTTAAACCGATTTCACGATATATTTATGAGAGGAAAGTCTAAATTCTAAAAGCTTTCAACAAATAAAGACCAGATTACATGAATAAAGGATGTAAAATCACTGAATTTAATGAGTTCCCCCTAACTTCACCAAAGTTTTTAGTTCTTCATGGAGTTTCTTGAGTACCAAGGAGAGAAAAGTCGTGTATTGAGGCATTCGGTTCGTTCTGGGCATATTAGAGCTTAAAAGTCGTGAAAGAAGTTGTTTCCATAAGTATTTGAATCATTTAAGGAAATCAGAAACTCACGTCTCGAAAATACTCCATGCGACTGCATAGAGTAAGTGCTTGCGGTCGCATAGAAAAATTGAGCTCCACCTTGAAAATCTCTGAAGACACACTCGCGATCGCATTGAAGTTAAAGCTATGTGACCGCATAACTTTAGAATTTTCCACCTAACAGCCTTCAGTGTTTAGATCATATCTTTCCCTCCTGATATCTGATTGAGGCGATTCAAGATGCATTGGAAATTTGATTCAAAGGGCTTAAAAATATTGCAGAAATATAATTTTTCCAATTCGAATGTTTCCTATTCCAAAAATGGGTCTCAAACTAAGACTGAAAATTTGAAACAGAACTTTTTCGGCTGGGAGCATGAATGTGATAATACTTTGACTATATTTCATTCCTTTTTCTTCTTTTCTCATCCAATTGATGCCTAACACTCTCAAATCTTCATATCTTCATTTTACCCTCCGAGTCATCTTTTGGATATTTATAATTTGGTCCCTAAACTTTCATTTTCTTTCACTTTGGTTATTTTTCACTTATTTCCTCAAATCTCCACTGTTTTCATCCATTTGCAACCTAAATCAAAATATAAGGGCATTTAGTGCATTTAGCGTCAAATAACCACATAAATAGAACAAATAAGAGGAGAAAATCATGCTATTTTGCACTCTTATCATGCACACACACCCACACACACTGATCAAACATTGAATAAGCCTAAATTACTTTTTTCTAGCATTATTTAGAGCATATTTATGAATTGATTATACAATTTTACACTCATTACTTTTGACAAGTTATCTAATGACACATCTTTATCTCATTTTACTTGATTATATTGTAGATAATCTTGCTCGGGATGAGCTAGAGCTTAAGTCTGGGGCGTTGATAAGTGTGTTTTTTCAAATTTATTTAATACCTAAATAAGAATAAATATTGATTAAAGGAGCGGATTTCTTCAAAAAATTATATAATTATTGCTTTTGTAGGTAAAAATTATCGGAGGAAATAGAACAAGGCAAAGAAAATGAAAAAGGGCCGAACTGCCCAAAAATGTGAAGTTGGGACCAAATTGCACAAGAACCAAAAGTTGAAGGACTGTGGATGCAATTTATGAAGGGCGTGATTGAAATGAAAGTAACATTCAAGGACCAAATCTTATAAGATGAAAGTTGAGGGACTTAACGTGCAATTTTCTAGGGACTTAACTGCATAATGAAAGCAATTTATGTTTTTTTTTAGTAGAAAGATGGCATCTAGGTTCCACATTTAAGTAAAAAAGGGTGGGGACTGTTTTGCCTTTTTTTCTTAATTCGGTGGCTTTTCTACAAATTTAGGATAATGTTCAGGGTTTAAAGAATTATAAGAGATATACACATAACCCTAGGCGATACACATTAGGTTATTTTCACAAAAATTGAATGCGGTTATTTGATTTTAATCGACATAGAAATATAGTAGGTGAAACCAACCACTTATGGTGAATTTTACATGAGAGATAATTAACTAAAATTAGAAAATCATATCTAACATCGTTAATAAGTAATTTGTTATTTTACTTGTAGAGAATTAATTAGGTAAAGGTTAAGTAAAATTGTGAATCCTAACCACGTTTTCCTCTGAAATTTTCAAGTGTTTATGTCCTTATTTTATGGATTTTTAGTTATTTTTCCCTATTTTCAAATCAAAAACTTATTATATGTTTGTTTTTACCGTTAGAATTAATTTGACTAGAGTTGTGTAATCGAAAGTAAATACTACTCGAGGAATCAATAACTCAGACTCACAAGTCCGCTTTATTTCTTGAACATGACCCTTGCACTTGCGGTTTGTAATTCTAGTGAGCAACACCATTGCTTCATAAGCAGCAAAGAGTAGAGGATTGGATCAAGAAGTTCATTAATGAATTTGAAGTAATTCCTAACATTTTTTATCACATACCTCTATATTGTGATAACAATTGAGCCATTGTATAAGCGAAGAAATTATGGTCTCGTCAATGATCCAAACGTTCGTTAATGCAGTATTATTTCATTGGAGAGATCATATAAAGAATGATGTAAAAGAAATGAATGAAACTAATAAAGAAGAACAAAAGAATTTACGTGGTTTAACACCATTGTGGCAAACCTACGTCCATGGAAGAAGAGATATTGTATTGTATGTAAATATTATGACATAGGTCCAATCAATTTAGGTTATAACTACTTTTAATATGATTAATGCATTTTATTCATGACATATCTATTATTTAATTGTATTAATATTTTATTAAGTCTGTAAATTCAAGTTTTAGTAATTTATTAATTACAAAAAAGTCGTGATTATGGGAGACAAATTACATATGCTTAATTCTTAAATCATTCATGTATGTAGTAATAATGAAATACGGATATTGTTATTGCGAATAGCTCATCACGTGCAACATTTCTTGTGAAATAAGTGGCTGATCTCTTGAGTTAAAGTGTGGCAACATGTGATGAAGGGATTATAATTTCACAATAAATGAACAAGTTTTGTTTTGACATATCACGTGACATTTCTTGTCACATGCATTGTCCGACACATTGCTATATATCAATTTGGGGTAACAGATGTAAATTGTCGATAAATTAAAAGGGGATATTTTAATTTATCAATTCTGATTAGATCAAAATAACAATTCACGTTGTTAGACATCATGATCGGAAACCTAATAGGTTACACACAAAATGAGAACAAGAAGAATGATATTAATTGGCCAAATTAATTAATTTGATTAATCTATGGACCAATTTTAATTAATTAGATTAATTAAAACATTGGACCGGGTTAAATTCAAGTGTCAAGTCAAACCTATTTAGATTTCTATTAATAAACTGTAAGGGTTTGAAAAATTAGAATAACACAATTCAAAATCTTGCTAGCACCAAAAAAAAAATCCCTAATTCTCTCATTCTTTTTCCATGTGTGGATTTCTATTGGAAGCTGAATAATTGGATAGATGTGAATTGTAGATCAGAATTGTTCTTCGTAGAATTAGCTAAATATTTAATTTTTATTATGGTTTTTTTTAAAAAAAAATACAAAGTAGATCTTGGGTGGGAATTGAAATTCATGTTAAGTAAATTCCAAACATTGTATTCACTCGTGCATAGAGTTTACAATGACATACATATATATATATAGCCATATTACGTCTATGTTTGACCCCCATTAAAATTTCAATACATTTTTCTTTCTCTTATTTTCAATAACACATTCTCCAATAAAATAATTTTATACGTAAATTAAAAACTTTTCCTTTTTTTTTTAACCACACATTCTTTAGAAAATTAATATTTCAAAATACACTATTTCCAAAATCCCATTATAACGAGGGCCAAACAAGGCCTACATTAATATTACCTTATTAAGGATGATGCAATCAAAGAAAGAATATAAATAAATCATGAAAATATTCCAATTATGGTCAACCAAATTACCAACAATATATTTTCCAATATTACCTAATATCCTCAAATATCTCTCTTCTCCAACACCTTCCCTCAAGTTGTAACAAATATAACACATATTTTTGTTGATTGAGAAATATGCCCTTCTTGGAATATGCAATCTCTAGTCCAAGAAAAAGCTTCAAAATTCCCAAATCTTTAATAGAGAACTAAGTATGAAGAATATGTTTGAGCCTCACTATTTCATCGAGATCATCACCAGTAATTATTATGTCATCCAAATAGATTAAAATAATAACAGTACCAGTCATACCTATTTTTACAAACAAGGAAGAATCAGCATTACTATCTCTAAATCATTCTTGACAAGAACATGACTAAGTTTGGCATACCATACACGACCTGATTTTTTAAGCCCATATCCGGCTTTTCTTAATCTGCATGTGAGATTACTACGACTCTCAAATGTATGACCAGGATGTAGATTTATGTAAACTTCTTCCTCAACATGACCATGTATTTCTTCACATCTATTTGAAACAATTTTCAATCTTGATATATGGCTAGAGATAAAAGAGCACATAACGTGTTCATTTTGGCTACAGGAGCAAGTGTCTTATTGTAATCAAAACTCCATAAGTTTGGATGAAACCTTTTGCAACAAGACATGCTTTATATATCCATCACTTCGAAACTTGGTTTTATAAACCCAACTACACCCAATTGCCTTCTTTTGGGGAGAAAGTTTTACAATGGACCATGTTTATTTATCATCAAGAGATTATAACTCTTCTTGCATTGCCTATTTCCAAATAGGACTGAAATGTGCTTCCTTAAAGTCCTTCAATTCTTTAATTGAAGATAACAAAGTTAAAGACGTTGAATGGGATGAAGATACAATTGAGTATGATAAATGAGCCTGTATATGATGACTTGCGGCTTCGTTAATTACAAAATTCTTTAATTTTTCTAGAGCTTTGGACATTCTATTTGACCTTCTAAGAACCTCTGCTGGAACATTTGCTACAACAATAACATGTTCTGGGACATTTGGTACATCTTGAGCATTTGGAAGTAAAGAACCATTGGTCTCTCCATTGACTCCATTATGTACTCCAGTCTGTACTATGCTATCAATCTTGCCAGTGCCTTTAATGTATGAAGAATGTGTACATGCATCAGGAAGTGAAAATAGATCCTTCAAACTCTCTCCTAAGAAAAAAATTTGTTTGAACAATGTCCTGAAAAATATGGTTCATTCTCAACAAACCTCACATCCCATGATACAAATAGCTTCTGAGATTGAGGATCATAGCATACATATCATTTTTTAATATCCTAAGAAGATATATCATATGTCACGAGGATCGAGTTTGTCGCGATGTAAGTTCTGGTAGTGCACATAACAAATACAAACAAATACTCAAAAGTGAGACAGGTTACTTTCTCCCTTTTAAGACTTCCAATTTTAATTGAAACTTGATTACGTGACTTGGAAGCCTATTTATCAAGCACATAGCTGTTAGAACTTCGAGTGATCAAAATTTATTCAGAATATTCATTTGAAGGACGAGAGATCTTGTAGTCTCCATTATATGTCAATTTTTTCTTTCAGCTATTCTATTTTGTTGGGCATACCAACACAACTAGTCTAATGAATAATGCTTTCATTGCGAAGAAAGTTAGGATGGGGACCCTTTACAAATTGAGTCCCACTACCTAAATAGAAAAACTTGAATTCTTTATCAACCTGAGGGTCACCATGCTATGAAAATACTTGAAAATAGGGTAAACTTCATTCTTAGATTCTAGTATATAGATCCAAGTAGTACAAGAATAAGCATCAATAAACAAGACAAAATACTTAAAACCATCATATGAATCAATGCAACATAGACTCAATAAATCGGAATGGATTAACTCAAAATGTTTAATAGACATGGATGAAGAATTATTAAATGGAAGAAGAACTTGCTTGTACAACTGACAGGTATCACAAATATTCGTTTCAAACGACATTGATGAAAACAAAAAAAAAAAAAAAACACTATTATAAGGATGTCCAAATCTTTGATGCACAACATGATTTCTAGCACAGCACTATTAAGAGAGGTGGCATCGAATGGTTTCAATAGATAAAACTCATGTGTGTAGACAGATTCACCAATCTTCTTCCCCAAAGTTTGATCCCGAAACACAATACCATTAGGAGAAAAAATATCATTGTAATTTAATGAATTATTTATTTTTCCAATGGAAAGAGTTGAGTTGGAAATGAAGGGATCAAAAGTGCATCTGAACTAGGAAGACCAAGAAAGAAATTAATCTTTCCAGATCCACAGACAAGAACTAAGGTACCATTAGCAATTGAAACATCATGTTTGGATGAATTTTTTGAGAAATCATTCAAAGATGCTGCATCATTTGCCATATGATTAGTGGCACCCGAATCAATAATTCAAGTATTCAAATGTTTAGATGTACACAACGAGAAAATGCTTTGAGGTTGTAGGAAACGTGAGTGCTAGAAGGAGTTGGTTATTTTGGACGAGGATGACTGAGTTGTCGAAGAATTTAGTCCAATTGATTTATTAAGATGGTAGTGCCAACAATAGCTGCAACTTCTCTATTTCCTCCTTTCATGGTGGATGGCTTAAGATGAGGATGAAATTCCCAACATCGATCCATAAGATGTCCTAGCTTGTGACAGTGATCACATTTTGGAACTTCACGTCTTTCCTTATTATGAGGCTAAGTCATTTCATTATTGTAAAAAAAATTCTCTTTTCATCATTCTTTACAAAAAGAGCAATCGACTCAAGTATACATCGAATCTGAATTCATGTCTTTTTTCGAGTTTCTTCTCGCTGCAGAGTTGCACACACTCGAAAAATTGAAAGGGTAGAACTTATCAATAAATATATGTTCGAAGATTCTCACATTCTAGCTTCAAGCTACTCAGCAAAGAAAAGATGTTATCTTCTTCAGCTTTTTTAACAAGATCATTGCATCAGCTGTATGTGGTGGTACATGTTCAATTCATCCCACATTTTTTAAGACGACCAAGATGTTCGATGAACGTCTTATATCCTTGCTCAGCAACAGGAATTTTCTACTTCAATTCAAAATTTCTAGCAGTATTATTTTAATTTCCATAAAGTTCTTTGACAGAATTTTACAATTCTTCTGTGGAGTTTGGAAATGTGAAGATTTTAGCAATATGTGCTTCCATTGAATTTAGAAGCCAAGATCAAACAAGTTGATCATTCGAAATCCACCTTTCATATTTTTGATTTGCAGAATTTGGACAAACGGAAGTGCCATTGATGAAGCCTAACCTTTTCTTTCCACCAAGCGACAATGTCACGGCTCTTGACCATGGTATGTAATTTATACCATTTAATAGAATAGTAGATAGCTTCCATCAAGGATTAACATCATTATCCATGATTATAGAGGGATTAACAGCTATCTTAGTCATTGCAAACTCAAACAATTAATCAAAACAAAATTCAAACAGCTAAAAAACTGGAACACATAAATCTGAAAACACGAATAGCTGACTTTGAGGATTATTTTGACCCACCAAATGTTGTAGAAAAAAGCTCAAAAATGAATTTTGCAAACGAATTGAACAACTACTTCTCTTGCTTGTGTTTTCGTACAACCTACCAGGATCAAAATAACTGCTTGATACCATGAACAATTCAGTAATGAATGAAACTTATAAAAAAGAACATAAGAATTTACGTGGTTCGACGACATTGTGGAAAACCTACATCTACGGGAGAAGCGAGATTGTATTGTATTTACTTTTGTTTGGAGTTTACAATAACGCACATATATAGCCATATTACATCAATAATGCCTTATTAAGGATGAGGCAATCAAGGAAAGAAGATAAATAAATCATGGAAACATTCCAATTGTTGTCAACCAAACCATCCATAATATATTCTCCAATATTACCAGGTATCCTCAAATATCTATCTTCGCCAACAATACTCAACATATGCCCCCACTTCCAAGGTGTAGAGTGTTATGATGGACCTTGGAAGTCAAACTTCAATAGGTGAACGTTTAAACAATGAACAACTTTAGATTTTACTTAAATGATGGTCACAAGGTGCTTCTTTCTCAGTTGTTTGATCTCTTTGACCATATCAGCTTGGGCATTAATCTTGAAGCTATTTAAGTGGGTCATTTAGGAACCAATCATCTTAAATGTTACTCTTTAGCCATTATATCCATTAGATCTTGTCAGGGTGGAGTCTTTGGTCTCAAAATCTGTGTGCTTGAACTTTTTGTTTTGGCAACTCTTTGGTGGACCTCTTAACAAATATCTTTGTTGTTGTCATAATTTGAATTGCCTTCGATATTGAATTGGTAAATCTTGTTAGCTGTTGTAACCATGTTACCAACATAGTCTCAAGTAAGTGATTGAATATTTAGTTTGGAAGTGTGCATCTCATAAGAGCGATGAGTGTTCTACATTCATAATATTTATTCCACTTAATTAGTTATTTTGTTATCCTTGAGAGAGTTTTAGAGCGTTTTAATGTGTGTTTTGATGTTGTGATATAGGTTGATTAATTGAAGGAAATAAGCAAAAGTTGGCAAAATTGGTGAAGATGGCTAAATTGTAAAAGATCCAAAGTTCGGAGACTAAAGTACAAATACTACAAAGTTGTGTTGGACCTCATTATGAAGATTCGAGAGTGCTATGAGTAATTGGATGAAGAAAGAAGTCAAAGGGGTCAAATATAATCAAAGTATAATTACACATCAATTTCCAACCGAAAAAGTTATGTTCTTAATTTTTAGTCTCATATTGAGACTCATTTTTGACATAGTAAACGTTCAAATTAGAAAATTATATCTAAACCAAAGTTGTATCTCTTAGAGTTATCTTTCTAACTCATTTTGAATCGCTTCAATCGGATATCGGGAGAAAACGTTATGATAAAAATACTGAAAGACACGTAGTCTTGAATTTTCATCCGAAATTGGGAGCCGCAGCGCCACCATTGCTGAAATGCAACAGCATCATGGGCGCTGAGGTGCCGCGGGGTGAGAAAAAGGGTTTTTGAGTTTTTTGGACTCTTTTCTTGGCCCGACACGACTCCAACCCTTCCAAGACTTCAAAATACTATAAATACAATATTTAAGACCTAATTCTAGGGGAAGAACGGTTCAAGTNACAAAGAACAAGAGAAGAAATTGCAAATCTACATCCTAATTTTTTTATTCTCTTCCCTATGTCATTTTATATGAATTTTAGTATTTTCGTAGATTATATCATGAGATAAATTCATTATTTAGGGTTTGATTGTAGCAAAAAAATTTGAGAATATGGATTATTAATTTTATTTATTTCTATTAGATTTTCTGCATGTGTTTATTTGTTTTATGATTTTAATGCTTTTAATTAATTGACCACTAGTTGAATGATTTGATGCTGATCAATTCCGGCACTCGAGAGAGGGGAGTTTATGCGAGATCATAAGAATAACACAACCTAGGAAATTATAAATTTCGAGAGAAAATATAATTCCTTTGAAGCATAACACCATTTAAGAACCATGAACTTGATAGATATTTTAATTCGGAATAGAGATATTGAAATTGCAATATAGGAATAGTTTTTACTTGGCATTCGAGAGATGGAGTAAAATTATGTTAGTGTTCTTGCTTATAAACTTTGGAAAATTGATTAGAAATAATTATATAATTAAGAATCATATTTGATAGTTAGGTGAAATCACAACCCTAAGTTTCCTCACTTGATTATTCTTCTAGCTTGCATTTATTTGTTGAATTTGTCACCCTATTAGTTTAAAAAAACATTAATTATAAAATTCATTCATCTAGATAAAATAGAGGCTATGTAATTATAGTACTTAATAGAAATTTGAATTACAATCTCTGTGGGTTCGACACTCTAACTCCATTATTATATTACAAAATTTGACAACGTACACTTACGGTATAAATCATGTTATAGAAAATGCATGACAAGAGATAAATAAAATACGTTACCATTGAATATAACCAACCTAAAAGTTTTTTATGAATGGATTGACTATGTAGACACACACATTGATCGTTTTCAACAAACACCTCCTATGCTAAAGGATCTCAGGAGTCTCAAGGACTCAATAGGAACTAATACTACTTTTCATGTATTATATGATTCTAGGGCAAGTGTAAATTTAATACCTTTTTGTTGATAGGAGATTGGGTTTGGAGGAATTGAAGTTGACAACAATCTCCCTTCAGCTAGCTGATTGATCCATCAAGCATCCTCGAGGCATGATCAAAACGTGCTCATCAAAGTCGACAAATTTGTATTTCTTACTGACTTTATTGTCTTAGACATAGAAGAAAATTGGAATGTACCACTGATTTCGGGGTGATCGTTCCAAACAAGAAGTCGAGCTATGATAGACTTTGAAGCGGGTGAATTGAGTTAAAGGGCAGAAAATGATCAAGAGAAGTTCAATATATACCACGTCTGATAAACCTTCTCACATCAGGAGGAGTCGGAGAGTTTTTAAAGGAAGATTTAAATTATCATGAAAGTTGCCAACAATAGAAATGAATTGGTGGAATAGTTGGAACCCTCAAAGATAGAAAAAGGTAGTTTTCAAGCTTGGAGTAGAAAGGGTTTGGCAATGTCGACAATCCTCTTCAATGCAAGGTTCGATAAAGCTTGGTTCTAGCCACCACGAGTAACTTCTTCCTAAAGTCGAACTAAAGATTATAAATTAAGCGCTTGATGGGAGGTAATCCAGTTTCTCTATTCTTTACTCTTCACTATTTTCTTGCATTACATGTAGTTTAATAGGTTTGCATGTAGGTATTATGTACTTTCTCGTTAAGTTTTGCATAATTGCGATATTGTCTCTAGATTAGGCCGAGAAAAAGAAAAGAAATAAATTTGAATAAAAAATAGCTTAGGAAGCACGTGTTACACTTTACGAGACACCAGGGATTCAACAGGGATTTTGGACGAAATTTTCTAGTAGTTTGGATGTAAATTTGTCATATGGTGGCCTATGTGATTGCACAGGCTAAGAGCCTTATGATCGTAAGACCATCAATGCCTGACGAAATAGCTAGAGACATCCTTATGTGATCGTAGACAATATTGCCTTGCAATCCACATGGTAGTCGTGGGTAGGGATCTTTAACCCCACTAGCAACTTCATTTCCTCACTTGTTTGCTTCATCAAACATCAATTTTTGGTTGAAATCATTGGGCAAAATCACTAATTTCACATCAAATTCAAACAAAACACGTCAAGGTAACAACTTTTTTAAAATTTCAAAATTTCTTCACATTTAGGTTTCTTTGCTTAGAGTTTGAATTTCATTGTGACTAAGGTTGATGAGATTAGTAGTTGCTAGGTGTTACAGTATAGAAATAGGGTGAAAATTTTGACTTGAATCTATTTACCCAAGTCATTTAATTTTCAAGCATTTTTCCACGCCACAAGGTGTTTGGTGGAATGTCGAAATGAGATTTAGGGTGAAACTTGAGCCCCATTTTTGTACGAATCATGATATCCACTATTTTATATCCTTTTGTGATACATTTGCATTTGCATTTCATTATCACGATGTTGTATTCACACGAAGCATGCCACACAAGGTAGCCTCCATTCGCTATTTTTGGCTCTCATTTCCAAACCCTTCCATTCAACTTGGATTATTTTGAAGCATATCCTTGTTAGATTTGATCCACGTCAAGCACGATAGTCATCTTAATCAAAATGTATCTTTGAAATGGTTACTTGAATAGTATAGGTTGAAAAACCAAGAATGTAGGTTGGTTAAGTTATTATGTAAAATATATAATGTAGTATATATATTCATAGTAGGGTGTTTGGTGGGGATTAAAATTAGATTTTTAATGGATTGTGATAGAAGTTTTTGAAATGTGTAGTTGAAATGATGTGAGATTTATAAAAGATGTGGTTAATATTGATTATTTGATTTTGATTTAGATTAAAATCTGATTTAATCCAATCCAAACATGCCCTATAAATTAAGCCCATGTTTGATATAGATTAAATTAAACTTTTGGTAGATTTTGATAAAAGTTGATGAAACGTGTGGTTAAAATTAATTGCTGACTTTGACTTGAAATTAAAATCAAATTTTAATCTATACCAAACAAAGGCTAATATATATTTTAGTAAAATATATACAAACAAATCCCCTATTTCTTGCTTGAGAATCGTCATTAACCTAATGCAATTTCATATAGTATAACAGGAGACATAAAACTCTTTCTCTCTTTCAATTTTACTTTCCAAGAGATAGTTGTTATAAAATTGATAAAACCGAAAATGGATGAAACACCAGATAAATGAGGACTAGAAATTGCTTAATTAACTGCTCATCCAGAATAACTGGTAATACCACTTAAGGTAAAATAGATTGTCCACCAGTTCCGCTATCCACTTCTACTAAAACTGAGCTTAATGGGAGCAAGAGATTTGGTGGCAACAACCAGAATGAATAATTATTTAATCGTAGAAATTCCATGCCAGACGCACCTATCAGAATTGGAACAGACCAATTACCAGATCCACTTATTATCACAGGCATAACCATAAAAAAGTTAACTAAAAAAGCATGAATTTTTATTAAAACATTATAAAGTTCATTATTCTCACCAAGAATTTGATCGTCTGGTCGTTCTAATTCCATACTAATCAATACTGAGAAGCCAGTGCCCATCACTCCAGCCATAGCACCGAAGATGAAATATAGAGTCCCTTTATCTTTGTGGTTAGTGGAGAATAGCCATCGGACTGGATTTGTCATTAAATTGATATGATTTTCTTGTAGCTCTGTTTCTTCCTCTACAAATGAAGAAAGGCTTATCTCATCATTCTTCTTATTGTTAGCATTTGAACTTGACTATGGTGAAATGGTTAGTCCGGTGGCTCATGCAAACCTTGAAGATACCATGTGGTTGATGATAGAAGACGGACTAGTCGAGGACCACAAACTTCATCTAGGTATGTTATATTCTAATCTACTGTATTTTGTGAACTTGTGTAGCTCTTAGTGTCCGTTTGATTGCAAATGTGGAATTTGAATGGAAAGAAAATAAATTACATGGAATTAAATTGCCTAAAATTTGTTTTACTATGAATTGTAATTAATTGTGTTTAATTAATATAATTTTTCACTTGAAAAATATTGAAAGTTTGGTATCTGTTTGACTTTGCTTTTCATGAAAATTATCCATTAAAGTAATAATTTTTTTTACCATTAGGTCTAGAATTTGTTTCAATTGCCAAAAAAAAAAAAAAAAAAAAAATTACCCCAAAAATCAAAACAAAAAAAATTAAAGGAANGTAATAATTTTTTTTACCATTAGGTCTAGAATTTGTTTCAATTGCCAAAAAAAAAAAAAAAAATCAATTACCACCAAAATCAAAAGAAAACAAATTCAAGGAAAACCAGGAACTTCAAGCGCGTGGAAGGAAAAATGGAAAATGAATTCTCTGGAACTTTTTGCACATCAAACAGGGAAAATATTGGAAAATGGAAGGTATCAAACGGACCCTTAGTTATTCTCGGCACTTTTGTTTTGCACTTGAGCTTATGAATGTTTATTCAGCTTAGCACCTGTTTGGACTTCATTTTAATGTGATTTTGGAAGAAAATATATTTTGGAATAATAATTTTTTAGAGAATGTGGAGTTAAAAAATAAAATTTTGGATAATAGTAGCCAAACAGGGCTTAGTTGCAAATAAGGGTTTTTGTAATTTTAATTGCAATAAGCTTTTTTGACTTATTAGTAGGTGACAATGACTATTTGCATTTTCTGGAGACTCGTATGCTATAAAATAAAAGTGTAGATATTAAAATAAGAAAAAAAAAACTTATGATTAATTTGCTACACTATGCGAAAATAGAATGCCTCACATGTAATTTTCCTCAAAAGTGCATGAAATGGTATTTTCTTCATCATTCATCATTTGAGGGTTTTCAAATTCTTCATTTGAGAGTATGTTTGAGCCACATTATTTTGGAAGAATGTATTTTGAAATAGTAGGTCGATGGAAAATTGTGTGGTTGAAAAAGAATGGAAAGTTATTGATGTGATGGATTGAAAAATGTATGGTTGAAAATAAGTAAAAGAATGACAATGAAAATTTTAATATGATTCAAATAGTGGCTCAGAATTTATTTTTCCTCATTATCTAATTTTTTTTTCAAAACTCATTTTCAACTATACATTCTTACAATAAAATATTTTGCTTTTATTTGAGCTCCATTATTTGACAAAAATTGATTTTGGAATAGTATTTTTTGAGAATATGCGGTTAAAAGTAAGAATTTTTTTTGAATTTACATGTAATATTTTTTTATTGAGAAAATGTGTGATTAATAAGAGTGATTAATGAGAGAAAACTGAAAAATGAATTAAAATTTAATAGGGATCAAATATGGACGGTGTGAATAAACACAAGTTTTTTTTCTATTTGTTAACAACACTATTATAAAATTCATTTTTAACAAAAGCGGTATACCCCACCCACTGCCAAAAGAGGTACAAAGGGTTTTTTTTTTTTTTT